>JAMFTM010000098.1:0-292592 GCA_023522825.1 Diaporthe ampelina | reverse complement strand
CCCGCAGGTTGGCAGGGAACTGGAGACCGCCGCCCATGCTCCCGCCGGCCAGCTCTTTCCTGAATGTCTGTAGTAACTCGATGATCTTGGTCTGCAGGGAGTCGCGGGCAGAGTCCAGGCCGTTGCTCAGCGCCCTCTCCACTGCCTTGTGGCTGAAATAGGTGGTCACGGCGCACTGGTCGGCAGAGGCATAAACATCTGCCAAGCTCTGGGTCGTGGGCAGGGCCAGTGTCATGACCCGGATGCGGCGCTCGCCGTTGCACGTCGTATGAAGAACAGCGGCCTGCATGCAGATCATGCTCTTAGACAGGGTCTCGTCGATGGCAACCTCGACCACGTAGCACTGGTCACGCGGGAAGGCCGGGAACGCGCAGAGGTCCGAGCTCCGGTTGAAGAAGTTACCGTAGAAGGTGTTCATTCTCAGACCAGTGGTGGCGCGCACTCTCAGCACAGCCTCCAGACCAATCTCAGACGAGAGGTAGTCGCTGAACTCAGACGCAAACTTGATGGCGTCCTCCGGTCGTCCGGCATTCCACCCAGGGTAGAACCACGTCTGGCCACCGGTGTATCGTGGGAGGTTGCTCAGCGAGGCGACGTCCTGGTATTGCGAGGAGAACAGGAACATGTCGATCGAGACCTGGTTCTTTGAGCACTCCACGGCGAAGCTCTTGTAGAAGCTGTTTGCGGTCTGGAGCAGGCTGCTCTCCTTCGAGGTTCCCAGGAGCTTCTTGTCCTCCCTCATATCGAGCTTGCCGTGGCCCAGGTTCGGCAGCGAGGCACTCAGGACCACGATCTTGCCCCCGAGCGGGGAGATCAGCTTGTGGCCAGACCGGAGAGCCGATCCCATGCAAGACCCGTTGTTCTGGTTGTTGACAAACATGTCCGGAAGCTTAGTCAGGAAGTTCTCGATGCTCTGTCGCGACTCTGTCAGGGGCACCAGGAGCTCGGTAGGCACTGGCATGAACGGCTCCTCCAGGTCGCTGACCACGAGCATGCTGGTCTCGCCGTTCTCGTCGGCATCCTTGGGGATCGAGAAGTAGTGCAGGCTAGAGTCCACGGCGACGAAGCCGAGGCGAGTGCGCCGGTCCGCGTTGGGAATCCTGTTAAGACTATCCAGAATCGTCCGCGCGCTCGTCGCCAAGAGCCCCGTAGACACAGCCGCGTAGCTCACGTCGAACAGGAAGAGGTAGACCAGGGGCTGCGGGGGCCGGACCATGTACTCCTGGGGCGCGACGAATTCCACCACGGAGTGGTTCAGCTCAGCCCGTTGCCACCTGTCAACACTCTTCTGAGCCGCCGCATCCCAATCGAAGGCCTGAGGAACGTCGTTCGAGAGGTTGCACATGTTGCAGCGCCACCTGTGCCCGTGATCGAGGAAGGTGACGTATGGGTTGATGTAAGACCGGCATCTCCGACAGCGAGAAATAACCTGGTCTTGGACGACGGGGACCGGGTCGTCCAGGTCATGAAGCGACGTGTATGGCTGTATGACCAGGGCAAAAGGCAGCTTGGACTTCTTGAGGAGGGAGTGCGTCGTGGGCACGGCGTTGAGTGTGGATCGGATAAACTTGGGCGGGCAGTTCGCCTCCGGGGAGGGAGTACAGCTGGACTATGTTCGGGTCAGTTCCTGCAGGGGCACGAGGGCTGCGGCGGTGGACCTACGTTCGGTGGCAAGATGATCGGGGGAGGTGGGAGGTCCAGCTCGGACACGTTGAAGGGCTGGTTCAAGAGATCCGTGGGATACAGCTGGTTGAGGGGCCCGATGCGCGGTTGGGCCTGAGGAGGCATCTGCTGTGGCGCTGGCTGTCCCGGCCCCGGTCCCATCTGCATGCCTGCCATGCCCTGCGTGATGCCGGCCACACCGGGCGCGGGAGCGCCGTAGGCATCGGGCGGCTGGAAGCCCGGGGTGGCAGGAGCCGGCGAGCCGTATGTCTGCGGGGCACCGTAAGGTGCAGGCTGAGGCTGCGCATCCTGGCCTGGGTACCCGTAGCCGGCAGCCATGGGCTGGGGAGTGCCGAACTGCCCGCCGCCCGGGAGCTGGCCGCCCACAGCAGCATTCGCGCCGCTGCCGACATCAAAAGCCTGGGCGGCATAGGCCCGCTTCTTCTTCTTGCCTCCTACCTCGCCAGGTGCCTGGGTCGCTTGAGGGGGAGGCGAGCCAACTGGGTTCCCGTAGGCTTGTCCGTCATCAGCATAAGGAGCCTGTTGCCCTTGTTGGAAGGCGGCCTGCTGGCCGTAGTCGTTGGGTGCCGACATGATCGCGCCAGACGAGGCGGTGGAGGACAGGACAGATGCTCAGCCGCACCAATGATTCCTGGCAGTGTCTGACAGAGTGAATCTTGTTGCTGGACTGAGCAGAAATGAGGCGCCGCCCTTGATGAAGTTGTGTGTGTGTGTGTGTGGCACGGCGGAGGGCGCTGTCGAGGTGTCGAGGGGTGGTTTGGGGAGCTGGCGAAGCTCTGGTCGGCGTTGACAGGTAGGTGGCAGCTCTGGAGGTCTGGCCTTTTCCTATTTGGGGGGCCTGCAGTGACAAGCTGCGCTGGGGCGGGACAGATCAACCTTGAAAGTCCGCGACCGGTTGGGTGGAACGGGACAGGTGGAATAACCGGGCCAGAGGGAGACGGTTGAGACAAGAAAAAAAAGAAGAAGGCAGAGAACAAAGTGGCAAAGAGGACAGAATGTCTCTTGTTCGAGTCCGACCAAGCCAGCTCAAGCCCGATTGCGAGTCTGAGACTAGGACTCTCAAGGTGAGGCTAGGTAATGCTACACCTGGCCCTGACTGTTAGCAGCGACACCTTAGCAGCGGGCGTCATCTGGGCCTAGCCTCCACCGCGCAGCCTCCAGCCTTGCTGGCCTTACCAGCCAGCTGGGGAGGGAGCGGAGCCTCCCGGCCAGGCTCATGTGACGGGTCACGTGGGGGGAGGGGTACATGGGGCTGGGTACCGAGACAGTAGGGGAGTAGCAGCGGCATACCAAGGCCTGCAGGCGTTGCAGCAGTGCAGCTCAGCAGGTGCGGGGTCTCAGCCAGCACTGGCCCAAGCTCCAACGGATGGGTGCCAGGTACCATGTACAGACTGTAGGTTATTAGGCGGAGGTCTCATAGCGGGCGGGCTCTCGGGGCCACTGGGCCAGTTTGGGGGGGCAGGCGGGCTGGCGGGGCAGAAGGGCGTCGTTCAGTTGGTCTTGAGAAAAGCAAGGTCCCCCTCATAATCTCCCAGGGGTCCTTCAGCCACCTTGGCCGACCTGACAGGCGTGACTGGCACTGGGCGACCTGAGCCGACTAGCCGTGTGACAAACCCGGGTAGCATAGCAGCGAGCAGCTGGGCATTTACTTAAGGCAGGCTTGCTCCTTGTCGAAGCGGTTCTCCCTTCCGAGAACACAGCATCCAAGACAAATCCCGTACCTTGATCGGCCCTGGTAACCCTGAGTATCCAATCCTCCCTCGTCCCTGAGGCTCCGTGATAAGCTCGTCGCTGCCATTGCCGTTTGTTGTTGCAGCCGCTGCTGCTTGCCCCGGGTGGATCTATCACATTTCTCGGTCAGTCGAATCGGAACGCCGTCCCTCGGGCTCCTCGCCGCTGTCCGATCCCCTGGCGATCCCCTCCGAAACCCACATTTGACACCTGGGCAGCTGTGCATCCGCCGTACGGAGCCACGGGGGTACCTGGGCCGCAGCCGAGCCTCTCGAGTCATTCCCAGCGAACACCGAGCCCATAGAACACGCACCAGGACAACATGGCCTGGGGAAAGTCAAAGCCAAAGCCTCCCCCTTCGCTGCTTGGGCAAGTCACTCTCGCCCTCCACCGCCCAGCGCCGTCCGTCACATTGCCCAAAAGCTAACCTGTGCCCGGACTGCACAACTACAGCCAGCTTCTCCCTCTCGTCATCTTCTTTATCGTCGTGGCTGTCCTCGTCTTCGTGGGCTACCATGTCTACCAGAGCGCCAACAAGATGAGTGGGAACGTGTCGGAGCGCATGGGCAAGAAGAACGTCGTCTGGACCAAGGACGGCGTAAAAGTCGGCCTTAAGCATGTCGAGAACGAGAGGGAGGTCGATGCCACCCAGCGCTGGGTAGTCAACGCCTGGAACTTGTCGTCGGACAAGTCTGGCAAGAAGAACAAGTGACACGGGCACCGGAGACCCATTTCTGATACCCAGGCCGGTCACTTGGAATCTCACGGCGGTGCGGCTGCCCAATATCCAAATGGGTGTTTTGGGGGTCTTGTAGGATGGACGACTCCAGTTGGGCAATGCAGGCAGACCATTCTGGAAACTGGTCTCGATGATTTCACGACTTGTTTCCTGGAGCAATTACAAGCCCAAATTGAAGTAGTCATGAGCCTACTGGGCTGTAATGCGGGAACGAAGCATGCGCGCGAGGGCCTACCCACTCGTCCACACCACCATTTCATTGCGCGGCGACCTGCTAGTTTCGTAGTTTGGAAGCTCGTCAATGCTAGTGTGAACTGAGCGCCCAAATTTCGAATTTCGGGAAGAAGATATTGAGTGTTACAATAGTGATCAACCTAATTTATTTTCCTTGTGCCTGACTCATATGTGGAATGGCAAATGCAGCCAACAACACTACATGTATTTCTTTGTGAACCGAGCGGCCATTCAAGGACAAAGACCGACTATGTAGGCCCAAAGCAACTCCAACCCATATGCTGACAGTTTCCGAGAGGCTCATCCTGCCTGCCCTCTAGGGCTAGCTTGGCAGTTGCTCTCAACAACCAATCCAAGTCATGGCCCGATTCTCCTGGAATGGGTCACCCACATACAGTATGTCCACTAGAGTGAGCCCTTCCCGAGCACAAACGAGATATTCTCCCACCGCGGTGTCTTCATAGACATTTAAGATGCTCCCTCGTCCGGATAACAAAAACATACTCCAAAACCAGGCCGTGCAAGAAGAACAAATGTCGTGAGACATGCATCAGAACAGAACCACCTCCACACATACCCTGGACCGCCCGATGAGGTCATCGAGGCATACACATTCGAACATCGTAGACACCGAGGCAAGCTGGCCATCGTTACACGCTCAGCCAGCTCTTGGCGACATACTCGACTCCGCCGCCCGTGTTGTTGGTTGCGTTCTGGAGGAGCTCCTTTCTCTTGCTCTCGAACTGCTCCTTCATCATGGCCTCGCGCTGCTGCAGCGGGTTCATCGTGTAGCCGGCTGTTGGGGGCGCGTACCGTGCCGACATGAGCTTGACAAAGTTGTGGGCCATGGGGTATGGCTGCGCCATGAGCCCGTCCCTGCGGATCAGCATGGAGGGTATGCGCACGTTGAGCTGGGTGTTGATGTCAGTAAAGTGGTTATGGGAGAGACATGGGGGGGGGGCCGAGCGAGGTGCAGGAACTTACCTGGCACAGGATGTGTGCATATTTCACGCCCAGCTCGTCGGCGATGTACTTGAGCCGCCCCTTGAGCCAGCTCCTCTGCGCGTCCGTCGTGTAGTCCTGGCTCTGGACGCAGCCCAGCGGCCAGGTCAGGAAGTAGCCGGCCAGCCCCTTGAGCGAGTCGTCGTCGCCGCACGCGAAGCCGCTCAGCTGCTTCTCCAGGAGGTGCTTCCTCTCGGGCTTGAGGTGCCAGCCGAGGTGGTAGGGCACGCTGGCGATGATGTCGGTGATGGTGTCGACACATGTCCTCGCGGCGGTCGCGTACTCGGGCGTGGTGCGGTAGTCGACGGGCGAGCACACCCAGGCGGCGCAGCGCACGATGACCGACGCCAGCACGAGCCGGGTCACGCGCACCATGTTCCACACGCTGGCGATGTAGAAGTCGCGGTAGACGTCGACGCGGCCCGGGAACACCTCGGCCCTGCTGAAGTCGCCGCTGGGCACGCTGTCCTCCCACGCCACCGACTTGTACCCCCAGCTGTCGGGCACGTTCTTCATCCACTGCACGCACTCGCGGTCCACCGTCTGCGCCCGCCGGATCAGCGTCAGCATCAGCTCGATGTTCTCGGGCGTCCGCGCCACCGTCGTCATCAGCCTCGTCACCTCGGCACGCAGCTCCGACGTCTTGATGTTGATCTTCTGGCACTCCGCCGCGCTCGAGTCCTTGACCGCGTCGCTGATCCACCAGTCCACCCCCATGATGGGCGCCTTGCCCGACGTCAGCGTGTGGATGATCATCTGCGTGCGCACCGCGATGAACAGGAGCAGCCCCGTCTTGGTCCGCAGCTGCTTGCGACCGCGTTGCTTCACGAGCGAGATGGCCCCTTCGATGTGCGAGCCCCACGAGAACATGCCCATCTCCTTTGCTGTTATGTTCTGTGGGAGGGGGGGCTTGGGTCAGTATGATGGCTATGAGCTTTGGTATTTTGCAGCGGGCGGCGGGGACTCACCTCGTACAACCCCAGCAATAGCACCGCCGCCAGCGTGCCGTCTGTTTTCGAAGCCTCTGGGTCCTTCAACGCCGTGTGAGTTGCCGCCAACGCCTTGGTGTACTCTGAAAGCGCCTTGTCTGGGATATCCTCAGAAGTTGACCGCACACGGTTGCCAAGGTGAGCCAATGAGCAGGCGTTGAATGCGTGCTGGAGGTGGCTGTTCTGAGCTTCCGACTTCATTAGGGGCAGCAGGTAGTCCATGAAGCCCCTGGTGCTGCCCTGCCGCGGCACGAGGATGAAGTTGGAGAAGAAGTGGCATGAGGCTAGCTGGTCTGTGGGGATACTGAGCAGTGGTGAGATGCTCTCGCCCGTGGGTGACCGGACAAACTCCTTGGCGATGGGCGACAGCGACTCGATCGACGACGGGGAGCTGGCGATACTGCTCCTGTCCGACGACGATGAGGCGACTGAGCCTTTCCTGTTGGCCTTCTGCGCCCGCCTCTCGGTAGCCTTGGTCTCATTGCGGAACACCAGGTCGAACTCGTCCTTGTAGCCAGGACATTGTCGTCGTGACTTGGCACACTGGTTGCATGTCGGCTTTGCCTCGTCGCACTAGATTGAATGTCTGCGTCAGCATCGGAGAATATGCTGTCTTCCCTGGGGGTTCGGATCGGGGCGAAGTGAGATTGTGGCGTCGATTGCCAACAAGCGAACCAACCTTTATTCTTCTTGTGCGACACATCTGACAGCCCCTTGAGGGCTTCCCACAGTAAACCATGATGGCGGGTCACCGCGTCCAAGCCGGTGACGCTGAGATGTGATTTCGATCTGAGGGAAAGACAGGATAATTCCCAGGTAAATTGGCCGGGCTCTGCAATACCCAAGTTCTCGGGTCTCCAGCCAGTACTTAACAAGGAGGATATAGCGTTGGCACGTCAAGGGATTGTATATATTCCCCTCCTCTCCCAGATGGGGGATCCGAGTTGACAACGGAAGTATGCAGTGATGGCGTGCCCTCGCTAGTCCAAGGGACGTCTCAAGCAGGGGCGTGCGCGATCGACGGAGTATGAGCGGCGAATGAGTATACTGAAACTGACCGTACCTCTTGTTGACGGGCGATCATTCGTGAGTGAACTATAGGCCAGAAACAGATAACCCCACAAATTGGTGGTAAGATGCAAGTTGAAGGATCCAAGAATCAGAGTCCAGGAGAAGTGGGACGGAGTTGTGCAAGGAGGACAGGCGCCAGACACCAGGAATGGCAGAAATCGGGGATGTCTTGGGGATTGGGGGACCAAGGCCGAGGTTTCCTTCTGGGCCGTCTGGAGTGGGCAGTGTGGTTGTTTCGATCGACGCAGAGATGATAGGACGAAGTAGTAGTGGACTACCGGCGGGCCTTCACACACTCTCTCTCGGTACGGTACTGGCAGGTGGCGCCGGATCCGATCCCGGGCAGAGAAGGCAGGAGAATATAGAAAGATTCGAGGCTAATGCGGCTTGGACCTGGGCTTGGAAATTGCACTGGGACGAGACGGATGGGCTGGTCAATGGGGCGCAATGCGGCATAGGCACGGAGTACAGAGTGCAGCGGTCAGGTCCGAGGGGGGATGAGAGCCGCGGACAGGCTGCTGGATGCCTCAAGAGATGGTTCAGACAGAACTGTATCAGAAAGAGGGCTGAAACGATGGAGGGCATCTCATGGGCATTATGTAGCATGGTAGCATTGACGAGCGAGGAGACCTGCATCTCTGAGGGTAAGGATATCCCCAGCTCCGACGAGCTCCCCGGGCGACTAGGCCGTGAAGCAATGCAACGCCCTCATGGCACCGGTGAAGTGGCCCCCCTCCCCTCCTCCCCGCTGCCCCGCTGCCTCTAAGAGGCTTGGTCCCTTGGGTGCCGGGTGCTAATGTCCTCGTGGAGGCGTCGCGCTCGGAGCCAGTCTGTACCACGGTAGAGGAAAAGTAGAAAGTTCATCTCTGGGCCGCGGCGCGTTCCTGACAACAGTAGCGCAGCCGCAAGGTTGAGCTGAGAAAGCAGGGCCCACTAGGCCAAGGGCGATATGGATCGGCCAGCTCTCTGACTCTTCGAAGACGATTGAGCTGTGGCAACTCGGAGGGGAGCAGCCACCGCCGAGGCTTGACGATGAGGGGGCGTCGAGGATGCTATTCGAAGACCAAATCGCCAGGACGGGACGACAGGGAAGGGCAGAGGAGAAGAGGGAACGGGTGGCCTAACAGACACCAGCACAATATCGTTTGGCAGCGCCAACTGGCCCGCATAGTAGATGGATGCCGGCTAGGCTGGTTGGCATTGCTGCTGGGCCTTTCTGGGCCTTTCACCAAGCCGCAGGCACTAGGTGTTGATCCTCGGTACCTGACTGCTCCTAGTGTGCCTGGCCAAGCATTTGCCTCTGGTGCGCGGGAAGAAGTGGGGAGGACTGGGGGGCAGGCCAGGCATGGCAGGGAGGAGGGAGAGACAGGATGTGATCACTGATCGGGCAAGAACCGACATTTGCGCTTTGACAGCCAGTCGAAACAAATGGCGGCTGCCAAGCGCGATGGTGAGGCCCCTGACTGGCAGCCTCTCCCGAGCCTCACGAGTAACAAGGTCGCAGTCGGAGGAAACATGACGTTGTCCCAACCTGGCAGTGACGAGCGCCGTTATATGCGTCCGAACAACGACCAGACGACCAACAGCCGCCGGGAGCAGCCTGTGCCTTGAGTACCGGCAACCTTCATAGTAGCCTCTGTATGGGCCCACCGAGAGAGACACCACACGACGTCAAAAAAGGGCACAACAGGTGAGATGCCAGAGTCAGGACGTGCCATCGGGCGTTGCTCTGGCCTTCTCTTCGTGTTGTCAAGATTAAAATTCCCCGACGAAGCCGTGATGGCCGACTCCACCAGTTCCACAATCGACGGCCCAACTCCACCGCTCCACCACGCGCTGCACGCCTAACGGGTGTGAGTGGATATGCTGTGCAGCAGGTGGAGGCCGGGGAGAAACACCAACGTCCCCATCAGGCACATGTGGGAGATTCTGGCGCGGGGCACAAGGGTCGTCACATCTCCTCCCGTGGCAGGACGGGCTGGCACGCACAGCAGTGGTGTCCAGTCGTCTTGTCATCATGCCGCCATGCCGCCCTGCAGCCCCATCGCGACGTGACGGCCTGCGCCGCCCCTGCGGGCGTTCACAAGCGCACAAGTCAGTTGATGTCTGCAGCATGCACGATAAACAAAAAGCAGAGCCCGGCGTTGCACAAGCCATGGTCCGAACCCAGCGATCTGGAATCCGGCAGCGTAGCGTCCAAGATCTCGCATGTGGCTTCTCGCACATCTCCTTCCGCATGAGCCAGATGGCCGCAGAGAGGCCTGGCAATTGGTCCGCTGCTGCGGGAGCATCCATGGCCCACCAGGCCACCCGGGTCGGCCAGCCGAGCACCTTTCCTGGACTGGCCCGGCGTGGGTACATGGAGATGAAACGGCAATAGTCGATGTGTTCGCCCCAACATCCAGGGCCGTGGCAGCCTCCCCAGCACAGGGCGTTTGATCGCCAGCGAGGCGCGCAAGGGGAGGTCGCGCTACTGAGGCTCTTTGGTGAACCCCATTCTTGATTATGGTGCTGTGGACTGTCGCGGTGTTATTTGTGCGCCCCCCAGACCGACCAACCTAAATGGATAGGATCTCGCGAGCGCCTCTCGCCTGTTGTTTCCCCCTCGGCAAACTCCGGCTTGAGTGCCGGGGTCATTGCTTCTGCTCTCAGATATCCTGGCGATAGCACCTTGCAGCCCAGTGTCAATCCCACAGGAGATAATCGCCGTCCTTCTGCAGCAGGCACCATAGGTCGCACAGGGCGGCACAGTGGGCCTATGGCCTCTCGGCGAGTGCAGAAGGATCCAGGTCACTACCGGTGCGATAAAGAAATGGCGTGAGACCTCGAAGACGAGGAGACAGGAGCGCAGATGTGGTGTCCGCGCAAGACTGAAAAAGCAAGCACAGCCCTCCGTGCATGCAAACTCGGCGAGCATTTGCGGTTAGCCACCAAATTACCTGTATATCCCACGGTGATAAGGAGGCCAAGGCGCCGAAGAATCGCTGAAAAGGTTGGCTCGGAGCCCCGACGACGGCACAGTCGCCAGCACTACCAACTGTAAAATTAGCTACACAGATCGCTACGTAGAGATTCCCCGGCAGAGGGCGCGCGGGAAAATCAGACGACAGTCGCCCCTGGCCATCTCTGGCCCCTTCCCACACCACTTCCCATCATCCCTCCACGTGCGAAACCGGATACGGTCCTCAGCTGTCAAACAGGCCCGCGACCCCGCTGAGGTCTGGTGAGTCCCGCCTCGGGGCTCTGCCGTTCGATGCTGGGGCCGTCATAAACTCCTGGGCCATCTTGCTGCGGCCGGATGACTTCTTCTTGAAGCCTGAGGGATCAGAGCTCTTCTGCAGCTTGCCCATCTCCGAGATGCTCACCCCCTTGAGATCCTTGAGCAGGTCAAGGACGTGCCCGCGTTGTTGCCGAGGGTTGGCTGCCGCGCGAGCAATGTTGGCGATGCAACCATCAACTTCCTCATGCTTGATGCTCCCGAGCGAGCACAGCACTTCCCGTGGCGTCTGTGTGACCGGGCTGTAATTGGCAATTATCGCTGCCATGACGTTCCCAAGCTCCCTCTGGAGCTCCACAAAGTACGGGTCGTGCAGGGACGTGATGCACGCCTTCAGAACGTCCGTCGAAATAAACTCCCTGACAGCATTCGCAGTGTCCTCAGGAATGGGGAAGTTATCAGCAGTGGATGCATGCTTAGGCGCCGCCTCCGCCTGCGGCGCGTTCATGCTCCGGAATTCGGGTATTATCGAGCGGAATACCCGAAGCACAACTCCACAACACCTGCCGTCATGCATGACAATGGCGTGAGCCATAAAGACCAGAAGCGGCTCGATGATGGACGAGTTCATCAAGCAGAATTTGCGCAGGGAAGGCTGTTGAGGCACATGCTCAGCCTCGTGTTCGGATTGTGACTTGTCCTTTGGGAGTGCGTCTGTAGAATAGAGTCAGTCAGGTGCGGAACTGGTAAGAGCCTGTAGTCACTCACCCAGCCTCGCGGGGTCAAGGAAGTCCGCTATCATCATGACCGCAGAGTAAGTCAGCTGGCGCAGGACGCTTTCCGCCTTCATTTCCTCCGTCAACTCGTCCGCGGCCGCCTGCACGTTCCCAGCCTGCTCCAACTTGTCCCATTCCGACTTGATCTTTGCGTCCATTCGTTGAAAGCAGCCTGCTAGTATTGGTGGCAGGAAGTGATGCCGAAGCTCTACAGGGCACATGTCCACCAACAACCTCACCAGGTTAAGGAGAGCTATGAGTTGATGGGGGGACAGGCAGTGGGAGTCTGCGAACAGGGCGTGGGCCAGCGGGTTCGGAAGCTCCTCAAACCCGTAGAACTGCTGCTCGAGGCAGCTCATGCAGAAAATGACAGAGTAGCAAAACTCGCGGATATAGCGAATCTGGCCGCGGATGGACGATGCCAGGCCTTCCAGGGTGTTCTTCTTATTGATAACCCTGGCGTAGAAATCATCCTTGCTTCCCTCAGAAATGCCGGCTTGCCAAAATCTATCGGTAAGTACTCGGCCGACGATGGACTGCATCTCGCTGGGCAGAAGCGTCCAGTTGCTCGGGTTGGCGGACGCGTGCGCATGGCTGGACTAGAGTTAGCAGGTAGGATCGGCATGGCCTGGGCGGCAGCTCACCTTAAGAACTGGAGGAGCTCAGGAAGTATGATGGGGAAGCTGTCCTGCCACAGGGCACACGACGCCTGATACGACGGCGAAGACTTCTCGAGCTTGTCTACGGAGTAGTTCAGGAAGGACTTCGTGGCGCGCAGGGGCAAGAACTGCGAGGGTATTAGAATAGACCACACAGGCGGGGATACACCGTGCTTACCTGCTGTCGCTCCTCCAGCTCGGCCTGTAAGGCAGCACCCTCGGCATCAAGCTCGACAGACCCCCAGTCGGATATCTGATCGACCCGGTGGCTGGCCAGGTATCTCTGCGCCTTGTCAAGCCCGGTCATTTCACAAAAGCCTTCGTATGATGCAAGAGCGCGCTTGAGATTCTCATCTCTCCACTGAGCCTTGACCGGCTCGACAAAGGCCTGCAGCCGCTGGATGCGAGTCGACTGGTCAATGTTGGTGGCACGATGAATGATGATGAAAAGAAAAGTCTTGTAATTAACCAGTCTCCGCTCGTCCAACGTCCCCGAGGCGCTCATCTCGTTGATCTTGGCCTCGAGCTGGTCATAGACGCCAAGCAGGTTATCCGGCATCTTGAAGGCCAGCCGTTGAAGCTCATTCAGACTCTCGGCCTGAAGATCCTTGATCGCCTCGTTGAACGCCCTGTGCTCAGGGTGAGTCGCGGGCCAGGTCATCAGGATGTGCTCTAGCACCTTGAGCATGAACCCGTTATTCTTCCTCAGGGCAGTTGTGGAAAAGGCAACCAGGAGCTGCAGGAGTCGCTTCTGGATCAGCGGGTCTTCGAATTTCATATCGATCAAGCGGTTGCACCACGCCTCGAGGTGCTCATCCAGCTGTGCCTTCTGCGCCTCTATTTGCTGCAAGTCGGCACCCTTCGGCGGTCTTGATCTCACGTAGCCCTTCAGCGCGGACTCTATCACGGTGAATTGTGCATCGACGCGGAGATAGGCCATGGAGCTTTTCACATAGTTCGCCGGGTTGATTGGCGGCTGCCCGTCGTAAAGGTGCTGCAGCACGGTATCGGTCTGTCCGAGGATGTAGTTGATGGCATCCGAGAGCGTCAGTTCCACAATGCTCTCGATCACCTGAGAGCTATAGCGCCTGTAGTTCCCCAGGAAGGCATGGCGCTCCGGGATCGTGTCGGTGTCTTCCATCAAAAGGATCAGCGTGGGGTCTGGAGTCTCCTCCGGCAGACTCTCGTAGCGGACCAGCCTGGAGCTGCACAACTCGAGCAGTGGCCCGACGAGATGCGTCTTGACTATCGACGGTCCCAGCGCTCTGTGACTAAGCAGCCTGGTCCAGGTGACCAGTACCGGTATTGAAACGACGAGGCTTTGGCTCTGGACGACTTGGAGGAGGAATTCAAGGAAGGGCTGGATGTCGGCGCTCGAGGGGATCAGGTTGAACTTCCTATCCAGGTAGTTGCCCAGGTGAGATATCGTCTGCACATGTTAGGGTCGTCATTGCTTGCGATGTAGAATATGTGCACTTACTTCTGAGAACTTCTTGGCGAACAGGTACTTGTCGTCGTCAATGTCATCGGCGTCTACTGTAGACCATGCAAACAGCTGGGCGAAGCGCTCGACACATGGCTTGTCGTACATGGGCAAGACTAGGGCCGAGAACTGCTCGTCGCCAAAGTTGCTTCGGGAGTAAAGCGCATGCAGAGCTTCGAGGGATGCCTGGACAGGTTAGCTTGGCACATCGACACCAGCAGGCTGGACAGCGCACCTTTTGGACAGCGACGTGAGGCGCGACGAGGCCTTCGTAAAGATAGTGGACAGTCCTCGCGGCGATTACGGACCTTGGGAAGGCCCACGGGAGAATGATGATCAGCAGCCCGAGCGCCTTGACAGCGCTTGATCGCACCTCCTCGTTGCCCTGTATGTCAGATGCCAAAGCCTCGCCGAGTAGACTGACCGCACGTTGAAGCCAGCCTTCGGAGCCATAGCGAACGGGCGGGCCGGCCTCGCGGTTGGGGAAGTCTTCGGTCAAGACAGAGACGGGCATGAAGATGTCAACGACAGCCTTGTCCAGGACATTTTCGCGCATTGCGACAATTGGGTCATCTCCACCGATGACCTCCTCGGACAGCGAGCCGAGTACGGACAAGACGAACTCCTTGTGCACGCCAAACCCAGGCAGTTGCCAGAGCTGCATGAGCATCTGGTCCATGTCCATCCACTCGGCCCCCCAGCACCTCTTCGCGACCTCAACCCAGAGCTGCGCAATCTTGTTCCGGACATACTGGGGGTCGTCCCTCGAGGCCTGCTGGGCGAGCTCCAGCACCCACCCTCTCAGGTAGGCAGCCTCCTGATCGTCGTACTCGGCCCATTTGTGGATGATGGAGTGTTCGAGGAGCGAAAGGCCGTAGTATCGGACGATGGGCGACTGCGCCTTGTCGGAGGCAAGGGTGAATCCATGCGACGGGCCCTCCTTAAGGGACTTGACCTGTTCGAGGAAAGATTGCGCTTCGATGCGGGACTGGTTTGCTGATCTTGGATTGTAGACTACCTCGAGGGCAGCGAGGATTTTGGGGACGATTTCGCCGTTGGCACTGGGGTTGAAGCCGGAGTCGCCTTGACCATGTGCTGCTCCGTTTGCACCGCCAGAGCCAAAGCCGCCGTTCGAGTGCAGAGTTGCCATTGCCGTTCTTGTCCCTCTGGCAGTTGAGGCCGTTGGGGTGCTGCCTGTGTCCGCCCACACTGATGCGAGACTCTTGTGTGACGAGCAAGGCTAGTCCATCGCATGAGAGGGGCACCTCAGGGAAATAGGGAACGCGACAGAGTCACCAGATGCAGCCGGAGGTGGGAGGCTGGGGTGACTTTGGACGGCTGCGATCCTCTTCTCGTTCGGTCTGTTGCCTGTCAAAAGGCTGGGGCAAGGGGGAATCCAGGCGGATGGTCGCGAGGGTCGTGGGGTCACGAAGGCGTGCAAAGCTAGGAAACGGGTGGGCGAGAGGTTGGTGCTGTGTGAGGCTTTGACGTGGACATGCGCGGACAAGAGGGCGGCCGGTGAGGTTGAAAGCTGATGATGGGTGTACCACTCCCCTAAATTTTGGGCGCGCCGGAAGCGTGTCTGACAGTCGACGTAGGCGGGTCCCGTCCACCTGGTGGGCCAGCTTTCTAGCCCTGTCTAACCTGAGCTCGAGCAGGGATCAGTGCTTCTACCGCAGGGTAATCTGGATCAGAGCCCCCACCAGCCAGTGACACGAGGGCGCCCGCCTGACAGGGGTCTTCTGACTTGCATCACTTCAAGTCGGTCACTCAAAGAACCGCGTTGACAAAGACAACACACGCTCAACCCCTTTTCAAACCGCTCTTTCTATGACATAACGGTTACAGTCTCTGGCCACCAGCTCTGCGTGGCCGCTGCCGACTGGATGGGCTCCTGTCACAGACCCAAAGCCACTCACGTTGCTAACGAGGCTGGTCTTCGCGTTCGAGCTACACAACGGCGAGCACACGCTGCTGGCCCGGATGCAAGTTTGCTATGCGTGCTACGGCAGGACAAACGACGTGGGTTCACCCCGCAGGAGCGGAGACGGGTCCCCCATCAAACACTCTTCAAAATGGAACACAAATCTTCAAGAATATGGTATTGCTGCTCAATAGAATGTTGACCGCTCAGTATGACTATACGATAGCCTACGTCGCTCTGCAATGGCTTGCGCAGTGATATTATAACCCAAGAATATTGACAACACTGATCCACCTTCTACTCGTCTCGCAGAGAGGGCGGCTACTTCTCGCCTGGCACGGTAATTTCGAACACTGTATCCATCAAGCGTCAGCAAGGCTTGCCAGTAGCCAGTGTGGAGAAAGAAACGGAAGGGTTTGACTTACAGTGTACAGGGTGGGTGGAAAACTGGCGCGCCGGCACCTTCTTCTGGAACAAGTAGTCCAGCTCGGCAAATGTGCGGTTCTTGGTCTCGGGCAGGAAGAAGAAGATCCAGAAGGCCCAGATGCAGCACAGGCCAAAGTACAGCATACCAGCCTTGGCGCCCCAGTTCCACGCGTCGGCGCTGTCGTTCAGCATGCGCGGGTTGAGCTGTTGCAGGATGATCTGGCCGACGACGTACATGGCACGGCCGAGCACAATGGTCTGCGCCCTGACACGGCTCGACGACATCTCTCCGACGATGGTGTAGGTGGTCGGGCCGAGCGAGAGCTTGAAAATCAGGTTCACCAGGATCAGGACGACCGCCACGGCGATGGCGACATTTTTCGCGCCCGGCACGAAGCCCATGATGCCAATGACCAGCATGAGAATGCCAATGCTTGTGGACCCGCAGAAGAAGAAAACACGACGTCCAATCCTTCCCATCAGAGAGATGGCAATCGCTGTGCCCACGATGTTCACGGACTGGATACCCATGTTGTAGTTGAAGGCTTGGACCTGCGGCATGCCGGCCGACCGCAGGAAGATGGTGGCGTAGGAGCAGATGGCCTGGCCGTTCAGGATCTGGATGATCCAGGCCATGCAGACAATCGCGGTTCGGCGCAGGTTGGTGCCGCGGAAACAGTCGCGGTAAGTCGCACCCATTGCTTCGATCTTCTCCATCTCGTTGGTGTGCTTCATCAGAGCAAGCGTCTCAGCCATGGTCTGCTCCGTGTAATGGTCCTTGCGCGCGAGGCGGCGCAGAGCCTTCTCGGCATCCTCGAGGCGTCCGCGACGGACGAGGTACCACGGGCTCTCGGGGGCCACGAAGCCGACGATGAACAGAGGGACAACCCAGATCCACTGCAGGGCATAAGGTACACGCCACGCCAGGTCTCCCGGGAGGCCCAGTGCGCCACGCAGCACTCCTGACGCCAGGAACGAGCCGCAGCCCCAGCACATGGACACCCAGGATGTCAGGTAGCCCCGCATGGCTGTAGGGCAGATCTCGGCCGCGTAAGCTGTCGTGAGTGTCTGAAAGATTCCCCAGGGAATCCCGCACAGGATGTTGGCGGCGAAGAGCATCTGGACGTTGACGGCAAAGAACAGCGTGAAGATCGTGGCACCCATGAGAGCCATGGCTCCCATGTAGACTCTCCGGCTCCCGAACCGCGACTGCAGCCAGCCGTTCAGCAAGAGACCAATGATACTGCCCAGGTTGTTGCCGTTGCCAATGGCGGCCTGCCACGAGCTAGGTATGTGTTGTTTCCCATTCGCATCAGGCCACCCGAACCTGTTGAGGTAGGCCTGTTGTCCGAAGAAGTTGTTGATCAGGCCGACGTCCATGCCCTCCATGATCAGGGCCATGCTCAGAAGCATGCTGTAGACAGCGGCTGGCCAGTACCGGCTGAAGAGCTCCTTGCGGGGGAGCTTGGTCTCCGCCTCGCTGGATGCCGCTGCTGCCTCCACGAGGGCCATGTCGGCAGTGTGGTACTCGGCGTACTCGGCCTGGTTGACAGACCCGGGCCCTTTGGCCACGGACTCGGCCTGCCCCTTCTCATGGTCGGCCATGGTGTCAGTGTCGGGTTCTGGCGGCCTGCACAGCGGCGGCCTGGGGGTAAGAAAGATTAGGAGACTCCGGTGAGGGACAAGATGAGGCTCAACCAGAGGGTGCGCGAAAGGGAGGAGGAGGGGGAAACAGAAAGCAGATAAGCACGTTCAAATGTTGCATTTTGTCTTTCATCGTCCCGGTGGTCTGGTCCAAGTGTTCCATGCCAAGTTGCCAAACCTTGCGCCAAGCGGGCATCCACCAACCATCTGTCACTTGAGCAACCATACCAAGATGAACTCGCACAAATCAACACCGAGTCCCTATTAGCCGCCCTCCCCAAAGGCCCCCGCAATAACCCCATGGGGAACAATTCCATGGGCCCACCCGACGTTCTGGACCCCTGACAAGAACGCGCAGCTAGCTCGGCTAGCCTCATCCCTTGGTCACAGGTCCCCCAACCGGAGATGTCTGATAGTGACTTCCAAGACGCCGCGGCCAAGACACCACGGAGCTGAGCACCAACTAGGGCACCTTTGCACCGAGGGAACGGGCGCCTTTCAGCCGAATTACGGGCATCTTTAAACCGAAGAAGGAGCATATGTGCAGGCGGGGAAGAGATCCTTCAAACCAACAGGTTCGTGGTGTGACAGGCGGCGAAGATGTCGGTCAGACGAGGTGACTGCTTGGGCTAGTTACCTCGACTAGTCCATGCAGAATTGTGTCTTATCCCCTGCATTACTGGACGAGCACCTGCAGGTTTTCACAGGACCTTCCTCGTTCGTCCGCTGCTTACCTCGAGCACAGTGGTTCCATGGGAATGGTCAACGCTGCCATCCAGGAGCATATTGGGCTTTGGTAAGGTCTTGTATTCTACACGCTCGTGCTGGCTCAGGAACGGTGAAGGATTAACCTCTAGTACCCCATCCGTGCCACTGACTTCTCTTGACCGAATCCGAAGCCTGGACCGGATAGCGCGGTCAGTCCACCCTAGTCGATGTGACTCTTTTTCTTGGCGTTATCTCGGACCTAACCGAATTCCTGCTTGGTATCTCAGGATCCTAGTTGTTTACTGTTGGGTGTATTGGTTACGCGCCTTGATAATTGACGTTTAAGCTAAGCCAGAAAGACGGTCATTCAATAGAGCAGGCCCGCTGTACATACCCAACAAATTGGAGTTGTCTGAGAAGACACCGATTTGCAGAAGCGCATGGAATAGTCACTTTGAAAAAACCGTTTACCGAAAGTCACTGCATGCTTCCACTTCTGTAGGCGCATCATTGTCTCTAGTCCTTTTGTGACACTAATTATCATTCCGCCTTAACGGTGAAACTCAATCGTAGGTAGACTCAAGCCGGAACGGGCAGTGCTCGAGGAGGCGTTGCCTCGGAGTCCAGGACTGCCGTAGTGGCCTGGAGTGATTGCTGAGGACAGTGACGAAATCGTGGCATGAGGGTCATAGGTTGATGGCCTCAAATTATCATCAACAGCCTAGTCCACGCACTTTTCTCATTGCCGCGCGAAGCTCGAAGTCTTCATTGAATATCTTGTTGTGGTGGGCAAACTGGGCCCATACCACCCTCTCACCCTCACCAGCCTGGAAAATGGCAACCGTCGAGTAAGGGTGGGTGGTTTTCGCAATGAAGTTGACCGCGTCAGGCTTGCCCTTGACCGTGACAGTGGTTGGGATGGGGTCGCCGGCCTCGTAGTGGATCTCGACCTCGTCAGCCTCCTGAGTGTGACGTTAGACGGGTCTTAAAGGTTTTCTTGGCAGATAACTCCAAAAGATGGACGAGGGATGGTGGTAAGAGAAAAGTGGTACTAACGAAAATCTTGACAGCGCCGGCATTGCTGGGGTTATTGATGTTGGTGGACATCTTGACAGATAATTGAAATCTGTGTTTAAAGGTTAGCATTGAAGAGAAGAGAATCACTAACTGTGTGTTGCAAGAGTAACTGACTGTTGTTATGATTGAGTCTACTGTTGTGGTGAGTTGGATGGCTGAGAAAGGATATCGAGAGGGTCGAAAAGACAGGAGGGACCCACACATTTACTTCAGAGCTTGCTTGAGCTCTCGATCCAATGGATTCAAAGGGCAAGTAGCTCCGATGACCTTCAAGTCTTGCTATCTAGGTACTGTTCTGTTCTTCAAGTCTACTTGCTGTTTCCGCCAAGCTCGGCCCCTCACCTACCACCCACCTACTGGGTCTCGACCTCGGGCACTTATTCGTTCTCACAACTTCCTTATTACGGAAATGGATCGAGAGATTGTGTCGATTGTACAGACATGTTTGTTACTTCCAAGTAACTCCACCCAGTCAGTGCGCACTGGAGCAAGCGCTTCGAGTACAAGCTGTTTGCGCCTCCTTCTTAGACAGGACACTTTATGACATGATTGGAGAAGGTCATTAGCTGGGTTGCAGTGGTGTCGCAGCTATCGAGCTCTTCAAGTTTATATTTCTTCAGCCACCGGACTTTTGTGAGATCTTGCCGGGCTGCTTGCGCGTGGTACAAGGGAATGAACTGAGTTGCAGTAGGGCTTTCGATGGCTTGCGTGTAAACACAGAAAGTGCGCATCTTACAAGAGAATAAATCACCAGTAATATATGGCTTCGGCCGTATCCGGATTAGAAACGAAACCAGATAACATCCTGGGCCCTGAATGGGATCCTGACAGATAGAAAAGTGAGTAAGAACGTAATAGTGCATGTAGAACTGTACCTGAGTCAGGGACGTGAACGTTTGGGTGTGTGTACAGGTAAGTACACTCTTGATTTATTCGTAGGGATTGAACAAGGAGATTTGAGTGGTTCCCAGTGTGCTTCTTGTGTGGGAAGTGGCTGTTGACAATTAATTGTGGTCTTAGTGGATATGCACAAGCTTTCACGTTTCTGTACTACGTCCAGGCGTTGCTAGTGTGACAGACTGTGCTACGTACGACTCAGTCGCCGGTCCCGAGGTTCCCGCAACTAAGTACCTAGGCAATACCTGGATACCCGCTGCGGTGTTACAATGTTTATTAATGCAGTTGGCCTTGCTTCCTCTCCTCCTGGCCACCTACATTTGAGCGCCTTCTTTCGCACCATCTATTAACATATTTCTTGAACCGCCTTCTAGACTCATCTCCATACCTCACAAGCCTGCTAGCGCAAACCACAGCCATGGAGGGCCTCGATCTTACCGACATGAGCCGATTCGAAGACTTTAAGATCATAAATAAAGTCTACAAAACAGTGAATGGCCATGCTATCGACCTCGACATTCTGTACCCAAAAACACTCTCGGCGCCTCGCCCTTCCGACGCAGCATCCCCGGTGCTCCTGAGATTTCATGGCGGGGGCCTTGTCACCGGATCTAGCCTGTTCCCCCTCTTCTTCGCCCCGTGGCTGCTCCAGCTGATTCAACGCCACTCCGCGGTCGTGGTCTCCCCCAACTACCGCCTCATCCCCGAGTCCACGGTCCAAGACTCGATCGATGATGCGAACGACGCTCTGAAATGGATCCACCAGGAGCTAGCCGCTGTCATGCTCGACGAGGCCGGCATCCGGGTTGATGTGGGTCGCATCATGACCGCCGGTGACAGCGCGGGAGGCTACCTGAGCCTCCAGGTCGGCCTCAGCCACCCGGACCAGATACGGGCTGTCACGGCTGCATACCCAATGGCCGACATGGAAAGTCCGTATTTCGTCGGCCAGTACACAAAACAGGTTTTCATGTCACCGGAGATGCCCAAAGAAACGATCTCGGCACAGTTGCGAGATGTGGAGCGCCGCGAGACCAAGTCGCTCATATCCTCGGATCCACTTCTGGAGCGTGGTGCCCTCATGTTCGGCCTAATCCAGCACGGTCTCTTTGGTGATCTTTTCCCTGCGAATCAGCGAGGCCTGTTTCCCCTGCTCAGGATCGAAGACGGTGCTCGTTTCCCGCGAGGCGGTCTGCTCGTGTGGCACGGAAAGGAGGACTCAGTGGTCCCCGCCGAGGGAAGCTTGAAACTGCGGGAAGCAGTCAGCAAATATGACCCTGACTTGGATTTCAGATTGGTGATGCGCGAGGGAGAACATGGTTTTGACCAAACCGCGAGCATTGACGATCCATGGGTGGTTGAGGCAATGAGTGGGTGCCTGACTTCCTGGTTACAGTAGCAACCTTCCAAAGGGGCCCTCGTAACCATGTTGAATATTCTCCATAATTTAGCTCGTAAAACTCATAAGAGCCGTGAATGTTTCCCTTTGTGTGCGCATTTTACATTGTTATTGGCACTGTGTTTTTCGAAGCGTCAATATCCTATTTCGAGCACAACGGAATGGCCCCTGGGCTCCAAGCACAACAGGAGTGGGGCTTTGTGGCCAAGGTCGACAACGTGTTTGACCAACAAGCAGAAGAGGACGGGCCTCGCTTCGTGACGAGCGCCGAAGAACATGTGGTCGCCGGCTGGCGTGATCTCGTCACAAGCCTGAAGCTCAGGAGGGACATGAGCCTCGCCATTGACCCGTCAGGCAACAGGCCTTTATTGCAAGGCCCGCTGTACGCTGGATGCTCTGTCAAGCTGCAGACCCAGTCCAAGGCGTACGACTCCCCGAACGGGCAGAAGACAAAGCTTGACGGCGTACACAGGGCATGTGACATGGTTACCTCCCTGATGATGTTCCAGGGCAAAGAGCCAGTGAATGTCTGCCGCTGCGTCACCCGCCTGTGGAACAGCACGGAGCTGCCCATCGCGGAGATCCTCGTGGCCGCACTGGGGAACTCGTACGTATCCCAGGACGGCTTCAACCGCACCGTCTGCGGCGGCGAGTCCGGCAGGCCCAGGGCAAAGAGGACGGCCGGGGCCAAGTCTCCCAGACTGCCGCCGGCCGCCCAGGCCGTTGACGACGAGGACGACGAGGACGGCGGCTTCCTTGACGCCGCCGCCGAGGAATACGTCAAGGGCCGCGGGCGCTACTTGTATGAGAACAGCTTCGCCTCGGTGGAGGAGCTTCGCAAGAGACACGCTTTTGTCAAGGAATTCTGCCGCCTGGAGCCGCTCTTTGCTCCACCGGGCGACAACATTATCGGCCACCCCAACGAGCTAGAGCGTGAGCCCGAGATAGTCCAGGGCATGGCCGACCAGGCCGCGAACTGGGTGGAGCGGGCCGAGAAGGCCATAGAGGCGACAGAAGCCCAGATTAGGGTCCTCCATGAGGACCTCGAGATCGTACGGCTGGTGGCCGAGCTCGCACGCCTGCTTCGGAGGCAGGTGTGCCTCCGGCTAGGAAGCTACCTCAACTGAGCGGCACCAAGTTCCGGCTGGGCTGTAGGAACGTATATCTTCCTCCTGGCTGTGCCTTAGCCAAGTGCCAAGTTCCAATAAAATCAATGGACGTGGTGATAACCAGGCCAAACCCCAAACAGTGAGTAGAGCCGTGCTAGCCTCAGAACCACATCCGTGGGGGCCTCAGTAACATCAACGCATGTTGTCGTAGTTGAAGATTCAATAATGGATCCGCGCTGAAGGAAAAATCGTCTTGGTAATAATTGTGACTGTGATGCTTGGGAGATCAAGTGAAGGTAACTAATGTCTCAGGGACCCAGGGTCATCGGCTAGTAGAAGCCAGGATACTCCGATCAATCCCAGCGGTTGTTGAGCCTCGCAGACAATTCTAGTGGTCCAAGCCACATCGGTTGCTATGAATCTATACCGTCTGGCAGCTGGCTCATAGGTGATGGAGAAAGTACCTACTGAACTACCAGGGTTATCGCTATGGCATTCTCCTGATGCCAACGCTCCAGTCTCGAGAAATTGCGGTGTCACAACGCTAGACCAGCAAATGCAATGCAGACTACGCAGAGATCACAGCACATGTACGACAGGCTCGAATTGCTCGAAAGCTCATAGCTCAACTTAGTCATTCGCAAATGTGGGTACCTAAGCAAACTCCGAATTGGGGGCTACCTTCGCCTGGGCGTCCTGCTGACGTCATCCCGCTCTCCACCAGGAGGGACGCACCGTCGCTCATTGGCCAGACCCAGAGTCCCGGCCGCGACCTGGTCGCGTAAAGTCGCGGTGCGCGTCTCCCACGGGCATGGCTCTCCAACAGCTTCCCACCTCGATGAGGGGCAGTTCGTGAAACCTGCCACACCACACCATCTCACCCTCCTCCTTCCGCCACCACTCCTCCAATGCAACCACCACTGTCCGTGCTCGGACGAGGGCCGCCCCTCCAATGTTTTTTCTGACTGATCCGATTGGTATCGTCGATTCGTTCCATTCTTTCTTTCCGTCCATCCTAAATGCAGATTCGTGCAATATCAAAAAACACGGGATATGGTAAGGGTAAGTGTCCGTGCCGTCCAGGCACGCGTGCACGCGCCCTTTTAGTGTCGTGATGCCCGCGTGCCCTCCTTGAGGCGAGAAAATAGGTTGGTTGCAACAGCCCGGGGAGAATTACGCAATACTGGGGGCGGGTTGGGAAGAAACATAAAGTGACAGGGGGCTCGCAGGTATTTCCGTGGCCTTTTGTTTGGGCTCCGGGGGCTTTGTTGAAGCCCTGGTATCATGTACAATAAGAAACAGGACGACGGGCGTAGCGGCAGGTGTTTTGCCGACGGGTCGTAGAATAGGACAATACGAGAGAGGCTGAATGCTCCAGGTCCAAGAGGCACCAGTCATGGCTAGTCAAAAGCTCCGAGACGCCTCCTCGCCACGGTCCTGGGGGTCCTGGCAGATCCAATGCCGTTGGGGGTCTTCCAGGTCTTTTGGGCGGGACTGGGCGTGAAGGTGAGGTAATCGGCAAAGTCAAAGCCCTGGCCTGGGGTGTGGGGGAAGAGAGGGTTGTTCAGGTTGGGCGTAGACATGGCCTGCGGCGTGAAGCCGAGATGCTTTGGGGGCGGCGTGGATGGTGGCTCCATCTGGCTCCTGGGGGGCAGATTGGCCGGGGTTGGTGACGACTTCATGTATAGCAGCAGCTGCGCACCTTCGTCTCTTGATTCGAAGTTTGGCCCCTCCTTCCCAGAGTTGTTCGGGGGGAGGCGCCGGGTGCGCATCGGGGGCGTGCTGGGCGGCGACGTCCTCGAGCCGTTCACCTGGAAGGAGTGGGCAGGCAGGAGGTCATCGTCGTCCTCGTCGGGTGCATTGAAGTTGGGAGAAGCAAGGCTGCGGCCAAGGTCTGTCGAGGACTGGAAGAAGGACACGTCGGGGCCAGCCGAGGTCTTGAAGTGTGTCTGGCGGCGTTGCTTTATGGGGGACGACTTTGCGAGCTGGTGGTTGTCACTCCACGACACGTGGTTTGAGAAGGACTTGTGGGCAGTTGGCGAGACCCTGTAACGCTTGGTCGGGCTGGAGGACAGGCTGACATCGATGTCGAAGCTGGAGATATATGTGCGTTTGCGGTGGCCGGTGCTGCCGCTGCTGGAGCCGATGGCATCGGAGAACAGGGGTGCTTTTAGCGGAGAGCTCATCAGGGCTCTTGTGGGGTATGGCAGGTCGGATGCACTGGACGAGGAGTCGGAGAGGATTTCACCGTCGGCAATGCGTCTGCGGCGGATGGCAGCCTTGCGCTGGCGGAGCTCCTCCTCGACCTTGGGCTCGATAACGTCAAGGGACAGGTCTTCCCAGCCTCGCTTGGCCTTGAATTGTGCCAGGGCCAGGCGGCTCTGGAGCTGGCGGGCCATCTGCGAGGAGGAATGGGCCCATGGTCAGCGGCTACTGATGCTTGGACACGAGATGCCCATGCCCAGATTGACAAACGAAGGGAGAGGCAGGGCAGCCGGGGGGGAACAAAGGCCGTGGGGAACAGGACCGGCAGCTGCAGCGGCAGCAGAGACTTACCTTGCCCACCTCTGTCCTCTTCAGGACCTTGTCGGCCACAGCCTCGGGCTGCTGGGTCGACGTCGATGACATGCTTATCGATCTGGACATGTTGTTTGACGGAGGGCTGGTCTGATGGTCGTCAAAGTGGGTTTGCTCTCAGCCAGAGACCAGGTCGAGAAGTGGGAATCGGGGTAAGAAGTTTCTCGGTGGTTGCCAATGAGACGACGGCTCGGTAAAATTGGCCGGGCGCCTAGTGGTTGATGTACTGTGCAGCACTTTTGCAACTCGAGCGTCCGCCCCTCCGGGGCAAGAACTTTTTGGCTTGAGTCGGGACCCGGGAGACAAGGGCTCTGGCACCGAAGATGGCAAAAGGAGAAGCTCGATCGGCCGATGATGGAAAAAAGAAAACCACAGAGGAGGCCCCGGGGAATGAGGATTATGCCGTATCTACAAGGAGCGGACGGGCTGAGTGAGGGTGGGAGCGAGGAGAGGAGCCAGGAGGGCCAGGAAGGCGAGCTGGGAGCTGGCGGCGGTGCTGGCGCTGGCGCCCAGGCATTCCCGTTCCAGTTGAGTTGCCCAGGTGCACCCGGACAGTTGGGGGGACGAAACCAGGCTGAGGTATCAGTTCACCAACTAACTCTGGTTAGTGTCGTCCGACCGCCATGCCTGGTAGTGCTTGCATGGGCGGCGATTGGCACCAGCGAGAAGCGTCAAATTCTCCCAGAGACAGGCCAGGAGATCCAGGAGGAAGACGGGAGTTGCTTGCTCGACACTTATTAGTCTTTGCCCTACGGCGCAGCTGCAGCTAAGACCAGCTGGGAGCGAGTGTGTGATCCACTCATTCCTGCTCGCTAGTCTAGACCATCAGCCTATTTGGGCCGCCTCGACAAACCAACGCTGACCCCGTACCACACACACAGCACAGTACCCGTACCCACGGGTGTTCGAGAGCCTCCCGGTTTCCGATGTCGTCAATTGTTACTTGCCGTATACTCCAGTTGACTTGCCCTGGATCCGTGACTACGTTATTCTCCAGGCCTCTCGTAAATTGTAGGTATCGCTCGCAGATCCTCACTGGATAAGAAAGCATCGAGGCAGAAAACCCCACAACAAAACCTGCAATCGAGGGTCGGCTCTCGAGTCAATGACCACTAACCCTGTTCGACAGCCAGCCATATCAGGGCGAGACTGCCAGCGGTTCAATCGATCAATGCCATCCGGCGCAAACACACTCGACTGTTCTCGAATTGGTTCAATTGTCTCCGGGTGGGAGACCAGCGGCCCTCCTGGGCCACCTTTTCGGCCCGGCCGGCAGCTGTCTGGTCGCCAAAGGCCTGGTGTTGCTGTTTCAGCACCCACCTGAACGGGCGTGCGTGCGTGCTGCAACTGGCTGGACCTGCGAGGGTTTTGTGCGCCCTCTGGCCGGTCGGTGGTGACATGTGTCTCGTGGCTGGCGCCTACTCATGCCAAATCCCAAGGTGCACAATATGCATGGCATTTCCCAGAAAGCCGGTCCAAAACTATTGGCAAACGCTGGTGCGATGCGACTTTCAATTAAACCCCCTGCCATCCGCCAGCAAAGCGAGCGAGTGGCCAGGTCGGACCTCGGGCGCTTGGTGGAATTCCAAGCTACGAGGCCCCCTTGCGACACTGGCATTGGCCAGTCCTTTTAGAGTCTTGAGCTCCCCTGTGTCGGGCGGGCCTGGGGATCCTAGATCACTCCGCGTTGTGGGTCCCTCGATCGAGATGTCGGAGCCTTTGCTCGTCTTCTTTGAGCAATCCGCGCAATGCTATATCTTCACCACGCTATAACTCTGCTATAACTCTATTATACCGCAATCTATTAAGCTTGCCGGATTCGTACAGCACATCGCGTCCTCGCCCACCTATCACCCGAACAGATAGCGGTAGAGGGTGGAGGAGGCTCTGCCAGGAGGCTCGCACAGCGGGATCCCATAGCAGATTCGCATATCAATTCGCAGATGCATCATCGCTGGCGAATTGAGACGTCGGCCCAGCGATCACCTCGTATGCGCAGGATGGGCCGATAGTCGCGCCGTCAGGGCCGTTGGCAGCAACGCAGTCCGTCACCGACCCATGCCACAGCCTCCGTCCGGGTGGTGGTATGTGTGGGGTGCGCACACCAACTTGGGGCTGCATCAGAACGGGTCCGGCCGAGCCTGCGTGTGCCTGTGCAGACGGGGAAATGACGACAATAGGACCGACAACTATTGCATGGTGATGGACGAGGCCCAGGTGTGCGACGGTGCAGTGTGTCTGTCTCAGAGCTCTTTCGACAAAACCCGCACGTCGTCGCAGTGGTTCATTTATATTGAGGGCTGGGCCTCCCTCGCCGCGGCCGCGCTGCTTGCTTGCCTGGCGAGATGCGACGCTCTTATCACTTGCAGATCAGACCAAGTGAGGGATGGAGGCGCCAGGCGTGGGAGCATCGGATGTGGTGGGCCGAGCCAGCTTGGCCAAGCCAGCCCGCTAGCCCAGCGCAGGAGCCGAAGCCGATCTGGCCGCGTCTGCTAGACTGCAGAGGCTTGCATCCAAGCCGTGATACAAGCCGATGCTCAGGGAGTGTTGTGTGACTGCTGTAATATCCCCATGACTGACAAGATCTGATGTAGAGATTCCGTCCGGTGGTCACGGACCGGGCGCCCACAGCATCCTGCATCCAATGCATCCAGAACAACGGTACGCCTGCGCGGGGAGGACAGGCCGAGCAAGCATGCTCATGCGTGGGGCCGAGGCGATGCGCTCTGTCTGTCTGTCTGTCTGTCTGTCTGTCTGTCTGTCTGTCTGTCTGTCTGTCTGTCTGTCTGTCTGTCTGTCTGTCTTTTCCACGGCGGCTTCGAGAAGTTGAGATGTGGGCTGCACACCGAATAATAACCTTGTTGGGTGGCTCAGCTGGCATTGTCCTGGGTTGCATCATACTACTCTTTGTGTAGGTAGACTTACGTGTATCTAGCCCACACGGAGACTCGGCAGGTTGGCTTCTCGTATTCTGCATGCATTTGCCCATCCAGCCATCCATCGGTTTCGTGCAAACCGCCCGGCTCCAGCAAGCTGCTGATAGCTCCCCTCAGTGCCTGGGCTACTGGGTCGCACTGACGGGGGCGATCAAGCTAAGAGATACACCAGTGGTTGCGCAATGGCAGGCGCGACGGGAGGTAACTGGGTAGCGTGGGCTGTGGGCTCTCCGGTTCCACCGAGACGGGACGACTCTCCTTCATTCTCGAGCGAGTCGTCCTCATCGCCACGCGCTGAGGGCTGACCTTCTGGTGGTGCTGCACACTGCCGCGGCAGATTGGAGGGAGACAATGCTGAGTCGTTCACAGAGAAATGTTTCCATCCCATGCAGTGCCCGGGGTGCAGCACGGAGTACATTACAGACACAGGCACAGCTTTTGCGGTGCTGAAACAGGGCCCCCCATCGGCATGTCAATTGCCCAGGCGAGTGTCGAGCTCGAGAAACGGCAGGGGTGATTCAGGAAACAAACCGGTGGCCAGGGATCTACCACCCCCCCTGTCCTCATCACCATGGAACACAGCATGAGCGGCCGGGGATTACACGAGCTGTCAGACAGGCGCTGGCTGCTTCCTGCCTTCGACATATCCCTCAACAGCAGCTCTTGAACAGACTGCAGGACGCACACGTGGGCGGCATCAGGCCAAGCCTTCGTATACGCCCACGTCCTTTAGAAAGAACTTAGGCTCGGTGCCCTCTCCCAAAGGGCTGAAACATATCTATATCTCTAATTTCCATGGAATGCAGCCTGCCATCCTCCTCTTCTGCCCCCCCGGTCTGATCTGGCCTGTTCTTGTGTCTGGGCTGGTCAAGTCAAGTCGCATCAAGTCGACTCGGCCACGCGTGCATACCGAAACTTGGAACAGCTTCCCACTTTCCTCACAGGAGGAAGAGACTAGAGCGACCAAGAGGGACCAGAGCCCACGTTTTGCTGTGTTGGTCTGTGTCCGTTTTGTGCCGTCCCATCCAGCTACAGTCAGCACAGCATTTGTTGAACCGGCCGGTCAAGCAATCACTCACCAGGCAGGCCGACCAGCTCGTGCTCTTCACACCTGCACCTTCGCAGGCTCTGGGACAAGACAACTGGTGGTAATCAGATGTTGTAAACCACTGTCCTGCTGCACTCAACCGACCTGCACCCACTGCTGGCCGTCACTCACCTCATCTTGTTTGTTTTGGTCCAACGTCAGGGCCATCGGCATTGCATCTCGCGGTATCGCATCACATCGCCTCGCTTCCTCACCGTCTGTCTGTATATTTGCTGGTCAGCCTGTCTGCCGATCTACCTACCCAATTCATTTCCTGCTGCTGCTACTGCTGCTGCTCCTCCAGCCTCTTTTCCCTCCCTCTCTCGAAACTGGTTCCATACCAATTAGCTCGGTCTGCAGTCAGCCTCCTTTCTCTGAATCAAGATCATCCAGACAACCCCCTGACCGTATCCTCGGGCGCAATCAATAACCAGCAGGGCCGGACGGACTGCAATCAGTGCTCGGCCGGGTCCCAAGCCCAGCCCCCATCCTCTATCCATCTTAGAACCTGGCACCTTCTCTCTGCATTCTGTGCCGGACTATTTCCGTCGGCCCATAGCGCCCTTCTGCTCTGCTTCCTTTGGCCTTCCGAGAGCGTTCGTTGTCACAAAATCGCCGAAATTTCGAAACGGCCCGACGTCATCAAAGAGCAATCCACCATCCTCAGCGAGATACCACTGATCCACGCCGAGCTCGTGCAAGAGTGGGAACCTGGAGCCCGTCCGACGCCCATCCATCCCGCTGGTTCCTCCTTCCCCTGCACTGCCTTTCCCGCCCGCCCAATCGACTCAGGCCAATCCGTTTATTAAAAGCAGTCCAGCCACAACGTCGACATCCACATCCGTCGCAACTCCACGGCACCTCAAGCAAGGAATCCTGGCCAGCCCACTCGGCCCACCCTGCCAACCCTGCGCTCCCGGTCAATTCATCTGGGACCTGAGCTCATTGCGTATCTATTCCATGCCCCCCCTTTGATTTTCACGAGCTTTCTTTTCCCATGGTGGGAGGCCACATTTTTCTCTGCCTCCTAGCAACAATCCCCCTCCCTTCCGACCATCTTCACATGTCGGGCCTTGTCTAGTCCCAACGACGATCCCGTCACCTCTCGCTTTTGGCCGACCCTGCCGACCCTGTACGCCGCCATCCTGTCGCTTGACATATCCCAGTGGGAAAATAGTTGGACGGTCGCATAATCCAATTCCAACGGGTCCTCGCGCAAATCAGCTACTCGGGCAAACAAGCAAACAGACAGACAAACACGGGGTCCGGTTCTTCTCGAAGACCCCAGCACTATTTATCCGCCTCGCGGCAGACTGGCCTTGAGCTTGACCAAGCCGTCATGGCACCGAGCCTCTTGACCCTCAAGTCTATCAGGCGACGATCAAAAGCCAGCTTCAAGACAGAAAAGTCCGCCACAGACGCCAACGACACGTCTAGCGATGCAAGCAACGGCCAGACCCCAACCAGTGGCTCATTGACCCCTCCTTCTCTTGCGCCGTCCGTCGCAGGCCAGTCGGATCCCGCCCTGAACCACCAGCTCTCCAAGGAGAAGCTCAACGGGGACTTGTTGGCCCCACCAGTCCCTCCGATTCCCCCGTTCCGTCCACCACTGCGGTCTGCTACCAATGGTTCTGGCTCGAACCGGAACAGCGTGTCGGGCATGACGGGGCTGGGATCGCCGTCCATGGGAGGGCGGGGACCCTATCCACAGCTACCTGTGTCGCCCTATGCGCCTCAGATTGATAATATCAGGCACGGGGCATGGGTAAGTCTTGATGTCTCCAGGGACCGCTCTTGAGGCGTTGCAGCAACTCTTGTGCCAGCGGTCAGGTCTTGTTAGCCAGGCGATGGCTTTCTGAGCTGCGGTTGGCGCTGTCACGTTGCGCATAAAAAAGCCCCTCCGGTCTGTCCTCCCCATTCTTAGCTCTCGGCTAACATCCCAACTTTACAGGTCTCTCAGAAGGTTCTCATCATCACAGGTGTGGTGCCTGGGCCGGGCGGGCGAGCCATCGATGGCGAGGTCACAGTTTCGCGAATAGACGACGACTACCCATCAGTCGCGTGGCCGGTGCACGACTGCCAGTTCAAGGCCCTCGTCTACCTCCAGTCAGGTCTAAACAGGCTGCGCTTCGACTTTGCCAGCCCCAAGCTCCCGAACAGCAACACAACGAATCCGATCCACTCTACGCAGCTCACCATCAATGTGATGCCCGTGTCTAACTCTCCGCCGTTGCAGCTGGCTATACTGCTAGCAAAGGACTCGCCAGGTACTTTCGATGCACCCCCAGCACGGGCCGAGCGGGAAGGGAACAACCTGGAGGTGGCCATCCGGAAATTCCGCATGGCTGGTTACCTGTGGCAGGCGTATACCGCTGAGCAGATGTTCCGCAACAAGTTTGGCCGCCGCACATTTAGATTCGAGGAGGAGTGGACACAGGGCACGACTTGTTCCAGGGACCACGAGACCGGGCGCATGCGTAATGAGGCTCGGATCCACGTTATCCGGATGGATAAGACGCTGGCCGAGATCCGTGACCTCAACATTGCACAGCAGAACAAGGACGCTGCGGACCAGGGCGGGCTGTTCCCGATCGCAGCCGAGGCTGTGAGGAAGTACTTTGGGCTGAAGCCAGGCCAACAGCAGTATGTTTCTTGCATGTTCCTGGACAGCCAATGGGACCCCAAGGAGAAGATCATCCGGGGACATGCTGCGCTTGGTAGCTCCAGCGGGGATCTGAAGTTGGCCATTTTTGGATCGCAGAGCCTGCACAGCTACCCTACTATGCTGGAGGAGGTCGTCCCCGCCTTCACCGACTGCACTCCTACGGACACCAAGTATGTCGCCAATGACTGCAACGAGGCGGGCAGCTCCTGGGAGAACGCCAACATAGGAATCGGTGCGCACCTGCACGAGACGGGCCACCTTTTCGGCTGCCCACACCAGGCCAATGGTGTGATGCTCCGAGATTACGTCTACCTGCACAGGTCCTTCGTGACCCACGAGGCCTACTGCACCCGAACGAAATCCAAGGGCGGACCTGTCGCTCAGGCAGACGAGTGCACATGGCACCGCCTTGACCTTTTGCGCTTCCGTGGCCATCCGTGCTTCGCGCTCCCCAACGACCCGCCTCGGCACCCTGACGACTCCGTCCAAGCCTGGCCCATGGAGGACGGCAAGGTGGCGATAACAGCGCCATCCGGCATATCCTTCATCGAGATCTATGGCGACGGAGACGATCTGTGTACGACGTGGATGGAGTGCCCCACCGAAGGCGAACAGATCAAGCGGCAGCTCGTGGTCACGGAGGATGACCTTCGGAAACGTCTTCCCGAGAACAGGCGAAAGGGCAAGATAAGGCTGGCCGTCAAGTCCCACAGCGGCGGCGACCTGGAGATCGAGGACGTGCGGGCCCTGTGCGGCAAGGAGAGTAAGCTGACGGTCGGCAATGCCGTGACCGGGTGGACGGCGTACCGTAGCAAGAAGTTCGGTATGAGCCAGATGGAGGGGACTCAGCCGATCGAATTTGTGTTTACTAGCGCCACGAAGCAGGAGAGGGTGCTCAGTCGGATTGTGTTTTACCATGGCGCCGCACTCGATGGCATGGAGTTCATCTATGATGACGATTCGAGACAAGTATTTGGAAAGGCCGGTGGCAACGTGCAAGTCGGGGTGTTCGATCTTGGTAAGTTGGAGACCACGGCCAGCCATGCTTGCGCTGGGAGGCTGGACATGCGCTAACGTCGGGGTGAAAAGATATACGCAAGGGCGAGTATATTTCAGGCTTCCACATCCGCTCCGGTTTCTGGGTCGACGGCATCCAGGTCCTGACGAGTCTGGGCAACCGTTCGCCTTTCTTCGGAAACGCCCATGGAGGAGACATGTAAGTGAAACAAGACGTGAACCGAACTATTGCTTTGGGGAAAGGGAACTAACATTGGCCGTTCCTAGGCACACCCTCATCCCGCCTTATGGATACAACATCTGCGGCGTGTGGGGAACCTGCGCCCAGTGGATTGATGGCTTTGGTGTCATCATCCGGAAGTGAGAAGCTGCAAGCTGGAAAATGGACATATGTAGTCCTCAAGAACGGCGGCCCATCACCTGAGAGCCGATACGGGCTCGCACGCACAACATGGTCGGAGCGACCACGCCCTCTGCCACGAGCGGCCGGGGCAACAACTTGACGAAACTGCATTTACAAATGGTGGTACACGACGGCAACATCCTGGGAAGAGGCAACAATTCGTACAGATTTTAATTCTTAATCAGCATGGAACCTCGGTCGATGCCGAGGCTGGCGTTGTTCTCTCCTTCGAAATCACCTACCCTAGGGTAATACCCGCGCCAGGGAATTGGACATGAATATGGTCTCTCCAGACCTTCTGGCTTCGATGCGTCCAACACGAGCAGAGGCGCGGATCCGCATGGCTCTATTTTGAAGCTCGTCCTGTTGTCGAGGCGAGCGAGGTATGGCGTGTTGGTTTGTGCATTTGTATAGAACTCGAGACCTACTGTCTCACTTGGATGGCGGGCAGGGCAGGGCAGGGCGTTATCTGGCTCTCGGACTGGAAGATAATCAATCACCTTGGTCGCACACCTGTCGTCGTTCCTACGCCACGCAGATCGAGAGACGACAGGCAGGCGTATAAAATAGTATACTTTACATGTATCAACTCACATGTCTCGTGGGGGATTCCTGACCTGTCAAGCCCTTTGTGCTCCCGGGTCTCTGCTTCGGATCCGACGCCCGACGGGGCAGGACTCGGCCGAGTTTCCGGGCTCCCGTAAAGGGCAGCCAGCCTTTGCTGAACCGTCGAGCAATCCCGTACGAGCTTTTCCGAGAACGTCCCAATTGGCATTGAATCTGTGACTAAACATTCGGCCCTGCTAATGGCTGCCGTTCCCCGCCCCGGTGGTGGTGGTTGGACACCGGCCGGATCTGGTTGGCCGCCTGGCCGTTGACGTGCTTTGGCCGCGGATCTCGTCATGTAAGTGCGCCCCGGGTATTGCTCCCAACTTTTATATCCATCCAGGTAATGTTCCATCTACACGGCAAGCTAGGCCATCGCCCAGGAGCTCCTCTATCACCCCACGCAGCCCGGCACTCGCTGAGTAGTCCTGATGGGGGAAGGAGGGGATGTCCTGTTGAACTCTCTGCAGTGCTTTACCACCTCGCTTACACTACAAGTCCACCGAGACCATAGCAATCAATACTAATGTGCTCCTCTCTTTTCCCCGTCGGTATCCCTGCCCACCCACCCAACATGCACAGTTCTCTATGAGTGATCTCGCCCCGAGACCCGCCAGGGAACGAGTGTTCCCAGAAGTAGTACCGTCATGACCCGCATTGCGTGCTCGCAGAGTAGCTGCGATATCTCCGTTGATTACGTCTCCCCCCTGGATGGTCTGGGCGAAAGCTTTTTTTCCCTCTTGTGTATCCTTGAAGCGAATGCTTGGTTGGATAAATATATTAAGCAGGCCAAGACAGCCTGATCTAGCGCAACCGTTGACGGGATTCGACACCTGCGATCCGGCTGCTTGGGGCGTCTGGCTTATTCTAGGTTGAGCCGCATCTCTTGGTCTTTCTTGTATTCTCTTGTCTTTCTTGGTTTGTCTCGACCCCAAGATCCGTACCCGAGCAAGAAAGAATCCCGAGATGTCCTCCGCAAAGGACCTCAGGGTAGAGAAGGACGGGGAGGTCGTCTCCTCCTCTCCCGCGGCCGAGGCGGGCACCACAGCGTCTGCGTCCGTGGACCACGGCATCGAGTCCAGCTCTGACGAGTCCCTCGACGACAGCTACCAGGTGTTCAAGGCGACCGAGGACCTGCAGGTCGACCCGGCCGAGGCGAAGCGTGTTCTGCGCAAGATCGACCTGAGAGTGGTACCGGTGCTGTTCTTCACATATATGCTGCAGTACCTGGATAAGAGTGAGTCTCGGGGACGAGGGGATGACCGCAGCTGCGCGGCTGCGTGGCGTCTGAGGAACCGTGCTGATATTGCCGCCCACCAGATTCCTTGAATTTCGCCAGTGTTTATGGCCTCAAGCAGGGGACGAACCTGCATGGACAGGACTACTCGTGGCTCGGTCGGTCTCTGCTCCTCGTCGAGAGTCCTACTGTGCATACTGACACACCTCCCGCAGGATCGATCTTCTACTTCGGCTACCTCGTCGCGCAGTTCCCGTCGTCTTTCGCCCTCCAGGCCCTCCCGATTGGCAAGTTCGTCAGCGTCATCACAGTGCTATGGGGTGCCATCCTGATGACGACGCCGGCGTGTACATCGTTCGCAGGCATAGCGACAAACCGCTTCCTGCTGGGGTTCTTCGAGGCCGCCATCAACCCGGCCTTCGTGATCATCATGAGCATCTGGTACACATCCGAGGAGCAGCCGCTGCGTCTCGAGGCGTACTACTGCACCAACGGGATCGCAACCATGTTCGGCGGGCTGATCGGGTACGCGGTGGGTCACATCACGACGGGGATCGCGCGATGGATGTACGTCTTCATTAAACCTGCTGGGCTATCTTTCCCGTCTGTCCGTCTCCCTTGTACGTCGCTCGTCCAGCCCCGTCCCAAAAGGAAGTGTCTTGTGTGACAACTAAAAGCTAAAGCGAATATGTGAGCCAAAATCCCAACCCCCTAGGTAGAATTCTTGGTGTTCTTCTCTGAAGCAGACAATTCTCCCAAAGGCTCCGTCGTAGTGGTGAGGCGCGCTGCTTTCTTCTTCGCACGTTGGACGCGTGATCTGGTGTTCTGCTTCTCGCGTTGCACCTCAGTCAGATTCTCGACATGCTGTCTGGATTTCTGCTTCTCGTGTTGCTCCTCAGTCAGATTCTCGACACGCTGGCTGGCTTTTTTCTTCTCATGCTGCTCCGTACTCATGTTGCCGACACGTCTCCGGGCGTTCATTTTTTCACGTTGTGCTGCACTGTAGACCCTGGAACGGCCTCTTGCATTCTGCTTCTGGTGTTGCTCTGGAGTCATATTCTCGACACGACCTCTTGCATTCTGCCTCTCGCGTTGCTCTGGAGTCAAATTTGCAACACGGTGTTTAGCATTTCGTAGTTCCCGAGTTGCAACCCCAGTGATGGCTTCACCCCATGCTGGTTGCTTGCAGACTCCGTTCCAAGTCGGGCTTGATGACCATATTGGGTAATTCCAATACTCCGCCCTGTGTGCAGAGGTGCTCATTCTAAGGACATTCTCTGCGAGCTTCGTCAGGACACGGAAGTGTAGCAGCTCTGCCGCATTGTCGATCTCTGTGATTGGTACAAGAGCATCTGTGTCTGCGCTGGGAACATAGATTGCTAATGCCTGGGCCCACTGGACACGTTCGCCTTTCTTCAGTGCCTCCTTAATGAGTATGGCCAGGGCGTCTTTCTGTGCGGTTTTCGTATTGTTGGAGACATCCCGGTCATGTTGGCGTGATAGACATCCTTGATTGGTAGGAGTTGCACCTGTGCTGGTACCTGACCCGTTGTAAAAGTCCTCACCGGCGAGGCAAAAGTAGACACCAAAAGATGGCAAAAGTTGTGGAGTTTGAATAGCGTCTAGGTTTTTAGGAGCCTCCTTGGACCCAGACTCTAGCCAGGCTTTTACTTCTGGTAAGACATAATGGTAGATCTCAGCAGCCCAGTGCAGAGGAGGAGAACCAATAAGGATATGGTTGTTAAGGTCGTGGGCAATCTTGTCGTGTCTCTTGGTAAGAATATTGATGACCTCTACCATATGCTGAACGAGCTTGGGTGGATGATCCAGCTCCAGGATTGCTGGGTCGGGAATGCGTGCTTTGAAAACCTCTGGGGTTGCGTTGACGAACTCTGTCATGTAAGGTAGTTGCTCCAATGTCGGGTCGGTAGTGAACGAGATTGGACGGTTTTCAATGTCGACAACATTCTCATTCTTGCTGCCATCACTGGGCAACTAACCCGCAGATGGCTCCATGGACGGCAATCTTGAACGACGATCGTATGGTGTTGGAACAGGAGAGGTGAAGCTGTGAAGGTGGAGAAAAGTTGGAAAGTGGCGGGGGATGTGGCTGCTGCGCTAGGCATTGCCTGCACAGCTGTGACTTCAGACGGGCGGAGGCTGGACCCTGGGCGGGCCCCCTTGTCTCTGGTGGGTTGGGTGACGATCTAGGCCCGAAACAGGGCGGCCAGCACACGAAATGACGGCATTGGCGCCCTCGCAGGCCAAGAAAAGCTTCAACCGCACTTCTGCCCTACTGCCCTCCGCGCCCACTCCACCTCAACCCGACGTGCAGCGCGAATAATACCTGCACCACCACACCCTGTACCACCGCCGTGCCGCCCACCTTCATAGGACACCTCCCAGACCTCTCGCCCGCCCGCTCTCTCTCTCCTCAATCCTCAACACACCCCAGAGGCAAAGCTGCACGACAGAAATCTTCCAACGACGCCGCAGGAAGCTCTCCCTCCTTCCACACCGACTACAATCGCCTCCAACACAACCAGCGCCGTCATGTCCAAGAGAACCTCCTCCGCCGTCACCAACGGCGGTGCCCAAAAGGCCGGGCAAGTGTCATGTATGCCCTTCTCCTCAGAACCACTCTCCCCGAGAGCCAAGACAGAGAGAACAAGGCGCTGACCCCTCCCACAGCATATGACAAGCAGAAGGACCTCCTCTCCTCCGAGACGGGCCACTTCTCCCTGATCCGGGCCATGCACCTGGCAGACCTGATCACGGAGCTCAATGGTATGAGTTTCCCGGCCGGGCTGTGTCGTATATTCAGCACCGGCTAACCTTGATACCCTCCCCCACAGGCTTCTGCGGCATCATGTCCGTCTTCTCCTCCCTGCGGTACTGCCTCCAGGACGACTACTCGCGCGGGAACATCTACGCCGCCCTGGCCTTCCTGCCCTTTGGCCTCTTCTTCGACTTCATGGACGGCAAGGTCGCGCGCTGGAGGAAGAAGAGCAGCATGATGGGCCAGGAGCTGGACAGTCTGGCGGACCTGGTACGTTTCTGTTCTGGACATATGTTCACCTCCACCCAAGGAAATAGGAGACCGGCTGCTGACAATCTCTTCCCATCGACAGATCTCCTTCGGCCTCGCCCCGGCCGTCGTGGCCTTCGCGATCGGCATGCGCACGACGGTGGACCACGTATGCCTGGCCTTCTTCGTGCTGTGCGGCCTCACGCGACTCGCCCGCTTCAACGTCACGGCCACCTCGATCCCAAAGGACGCCACGGGCAAGGCGCACTACTTCGAGGGCACCCCGATCCCCACCAGCCTGGGCCTCGACGCCGTCATGGCCTACTGGGTCTCGCAGGGCTGGGTCCACGACGCCATCCCGGGCGGCCTCTGGCTCGCAGACACCCCCTTTGCGTTCCACCCCGTCGTCGCCGTCTTTATGCTGCACGGCTGCCTCATGACCAGCAAGACCATCCACGTCCCTAAGCCCTGATCGTGGTGTTGGGATCGTGTGGGCTGGGCTGGCGTGGCGGAGAACCGCAGCTGGGGCTGCTCAGCTGGTGTTCCTAGATACCAACACTATCACCGCGATTGCATCCATGGCCGTGTGAGGGTTTTCAGGCCTTATATTGACGCTGTTTCTCATTTTGTCCCCTCCCGCGGTAGCACTGTACGGAGTCATGCGTCAATTGGGCCACACGGGGGAATTCAATCGATTTCAACTGGTTTTTCGTTTTTTAAAGGGGCAACTTGTTGATGATACCTTTTTGCTAGCATGATGGAGAAAAACAAGGGTTCACGAAAAGATAACATGAATAAATATGGCCCAAGGCAATGATGGGTTCAATGAAAAGATTCTCTCTATTCACTCTCTTTTCTATCTTCTCAACAACTCCTCGCCTGCCACGATCCTCGCTCATATCTACCAGTAGCCTACTCGCCCTCCTTCTTGGTCTGCACGGGCAGCTCCTTGGCCGCGGCGGGGAACGGGTTGTACATGCCGCGCTCGTCCCTGAGCTTGCCGATCTTCTCGGCCGCCTCGTCGAGGCCGACGGGCGTGCCGCGCGACTGGGTGTCGGTGTCGTCGCGGTAGCGGATGTTGACCTGGCGGTTGCGCATCTCCTCGTCGCCGACGACAAAGACAAAGTTGTACTGGGCGAGCTGGGCGCGGCGGATCTTCTTGGGCAGCGTCTCGCCGCTCGTGTCGACGTCGACGTACATGCGCATCCGCGTCTTGAACAGCTTGCGCACCTCCTCCGCGTACCCGTAGAAGCCCTTGCCCACGGGGATCACCATGATCTGCCGCGGCGACAGCCACATGGGCCACTTGCCGCCGTAGTGCTCGCACAGGATCGCCGCGAACCGCTCCACCGACCCGGCCATGGCGCGGTGGATGATGACCGGCCGCGCGCACCCGGGGCTCAGCGGCTTCTTGGTCGCCCGCTTGGCCACCTTCTCGGCGTTCTCCTCCGTCGCCGCGGGTGTCGGCGCCGGCTTGGCGGCCTCCTTGTCCTTCTCCTCCTTGGCCTTGGCCGTGTCCTTGACGCCCTCGGCCGTCATGTACTCGAGCGAGAAGTTCTCGGGCTGGACAAAGTCCAGCTGTGTCGTGGCGCACTGCCATTCTCTGCCCAGGCTGTCGACGACCTTGATGTCGATCTTGGGGCCGTAGAAGGCGCCGTCGCCGGGGTTCAGCTCCCACGAGATTCCCATCTTCTGGGTGAAGTCATCCAGCGCTTCCTTAAGGGCCGCCTCCGCCCTGTCCCAGGTGGCGATCTCACCCATGAAACCCTCCGGCCTCGTAGAGAGCTTGAGCCTGAACGACATGCCCAGCAGGCCGTAGAACTCTTGCAGGAAGTCGAAGCAGTCGTCCATCTCCTGCTTGATCTGGTCCTCCCGGCAGAAGATGTGCGCGTCGTCCTGTTGGAATCTCCGCACACGTGTCAGACCCGACAGGGCCCCGGACGCCTCGTTCCTGTGCAGGACGCCAAAGTCCGCAAGGCGGAGGGGCAGCTCCCTGTGCGAGCGCTCGCGGTTGTCGAACATTATGCAGTGGGCCGGGCAGTTCATCGGCTTCAGACCAAACTCCTCCTTGTCCACCTTGTTGATGAACATGTCGTCCTTGTAGTGCGCCCAGTGGCCGGACTGCTTCCACAGGTCCGCGTTGTACATGTTGGGCGTGATGACCTCGTCGTAGTCCCTCTTCCAGTACTGCTCCTTCAGGAACTCGACGATCTTGTTGAAAATACGGGCACCGTGAGGCAGCCAGAACGCCGAGCCAGGGCTGACCCCGTCGAAGAAGAATAGTTCCTGGTCCTTTCCAATCTTCCGGTGGTCTCGCTTGGCGGCCTCCTCCAGCAGCTTCTTGTGCTCGGCCATCTTCTTCTTGTCGGGGAAACTGACACCGTAGACACGCTGGAGCGAGTCGTTCTCTTGGTTGCCCAAGAAGTAACTGGCCGAGTTCTTAAGAATCGAGAAGGCCTCTATCCTGCCGGTGTCAGGCACGTGGGGTCCTCGGCAGAGATCGATGAGCGGGCCGTTCCTGTATACAGTGGTGGAAGTGCCGTCGGGGATCTTATCCTTGATGATGTGTTGCTAGAGAAACTCCAATTAGCTTGAGCCAGCGGTGCCACGCGGAGGCTGGGATGCCGCACCTTGTACTTGTTGTACTTGAACATCTCCAGGAGCTCCTCCTTGGTCATGACCAGGCGCTCGAACTTCTGCTTCTCCTTGGCGATCTTGCTCACGATCGTCTCTAGCGGCTTCCAGTCCGAGTTCTGAACAGCTGCGCCGTCGGGGAGGGCCATCTCGTAGTAGAAGCCTGTGTCAATGGGTGGGCCAATACACAGCGAGCATCCGAAACGCCTCTCGCAGGCCTCGCCCAGCACGTGGGCCGAGCTGTGCCAGAAGACGGTCTTGCCGACCGGGTGGTCGAAGTCCAGGAGCTCGAGGTTGCAGCTGGCCTCCAGCGGCCGGTCCAGGTCCCACAGCTTCTCGTCGTCCTTGTCTAGCCTCGCGACCACGGTGCGCTTGTACAGGGAGTTGGAGATGCCCTTGGCGATCTCGCCGGGCGTGGTCTCCCACGAAGTACCGTCAATGACCTTTCCGTCCGGCATGGTGATCTTGATGGGCTCGCGGGGCTGCTTGGCGGCCTGCTCGTCCTGCTTGGCCTTGAGGCGGTCGAAGAGGTCGAGCCTGTCCTGCAGGAAGGAGGGCGGAGGCTGCATCTCCAAGGGACCCGAGTCCTCGCCAGCGGGGGCCTTCTTCTCCTTCTTTGCAGCCTTCTGCTTGGGTGGTGGTGCTGCGGCGTCCGCCATGTTGGCTGTCGGGGCGCTGAGGCCTGTGAGTATGCTGCGGGCGGGTTCGAAGAGTTGAGGAAGGGAAGGGTAAACGGTGGGCGACGGGCGGGATACCTTTCGCCTCACTTAGTTATTGCACCTGAACTGAGGGAGGGAGTCAGCGAGGGCGGCGGTGCAACATGGGTGTCGTCTCAGTGACTCACAGGTCGAGGTTGGAGAGTCGAGTTGGGCGTTGCAGTTTCGAAAATGGTGCGGTGACTCCAATTTCTATCTGCAGCATATGGACCTGGCCAGATGGGGAGCAATTGAAGGTTCTGCCCCGCGTAGATCGACCCCTCCACTCAATCCATTCCAAGCAGTGGCCCAAGTGCCAGGGTCAAGGGTCCCACAGTGCTACCGCATAGAACTCCCACGATGCACATAGGCACGTTCCTCGGTACTCAGCCTAGGCGCACGGCTTTACATGTTCGCGTCGACGGGTGAAAGAGGCTGCCTAACAAACTTACATGGCCCTGTCTATGATAATATATCGACTTGAAATCCGAAACAATACTATACAAAATCATACAGTGCCTCACGGCTTCCTGTCGTTCATCTCGACCGTCTCATACCGGCCCCTGTGCCTCCGTGTCCCATTCCGTTCTTGCCAGTACTCGACGGCTGAGGCTATCAAGCCCATCACCTTTCGCCTGAACACCACAGCGAATAGGATGACAGCCAGAAAGATGAGTGGCGTGCTTGTTGACACGCCCATCTCCCTGCTCAGGTCTTCGAATGCATGCTCGATGACCTCTTCCATCGCCTGCCCTCTCGTGAATTCCAGGCCCATCAGCATGATCACGCACGCCGTCCAGCCGGTGAACGCCCTGCTGTGGCGCCCCTTCCCAGTCTTGTCGTCGTACTGCTCCCAGGCGAACCCTGTCTGCTGGTAGTTCCTGTACACTGCCTTGACAACCCGGTCCCTGAGCTCGGCCGCGATGGTCAGGGCCCGCTCCTGCACAGCTGTGGGGGGCCTCTGGTGGCCTTCGAGACCCACGGCCCTCAGGCGCTGGACTGCCAGCACGTTGATGTTCATCCAGACCGCCCCGCGCCAGTAATCCTCGTCTTTCCTATACCCGTGCTCCTCGGCGCTCAGGCTGCGCAGCCCCTGTCGCGAATACATCTTGTGAGGATCCGACAGCAGGTCCAACACGGCCGGGAGGTGCGGGTGGTCTGCCTTCATGAGGCCCATGAGCAGCGGGAATATAGAAACGTAACCCTTGTAGCAGACATGCTGGAACTGCGCGCTGGCGTCGTGGCCCACGACCGTTGCGTCGCAGTAGGCGTTCTCGTTCTCGTTCCAGTGCAGCACGTCCATGTTGTGCTGGACCGCCTCCATCTGCTCCCGGTGGACATCGGCGGCGTTCTTGTCGCCGAGCACCTGCGCCGCCTGCATCAGGGCGCGCGACGAGGCTCCGACCCACGCGAGCGCATCGACGTGTAGCTCGCCCGGGTGGGGCGGGTTCGCCCTGGGATAGTCATCCAGACCGCTTGTCAGCGTGTGCTTTGGCGTCCTGCCGCGCCAGCGATAGCTCTCAACCAGGACGTGGTTGTCGGGCCGGGGCCAGGCGTTGAGGTCGCCGGCCTGCGTGCGGCGGAACCACGAGAAATGCCGGTCGAACAAGGGGTACAGCTCTTTGATCAGGGCTCTCCCCGCCTCCTCGCTGGCGACATATTTCGAGGGATGGCCGAAATAGCTTGACGGTTTCGTCACTTTCTTGAGGATCGCGGGCAAGACCAGCGCCAGCATCGTGGGTGGATTTGCATGGTGTGGATACTGTGTCTGGAACTGAGGCGGCACCTTGTTCCGTGCCTCAGGCCCGAGTATCTGTTCGCGGGCGATCCACCCCTCGCCATTCATCTGCTTGAACCAGCTGCGGACGACAGAGACGGCCAGGTCGAGGTCCCACTCGACGACGGGAAGCAGGTGGAAACCCTCGTCCCAGAGGAATCCCCTCGGGAAGACAGATCTTGAAGGCGTGAACGAGAGGAGCGATGATGGCTCCGTCATAGTGACTGAAGCCCTGCCCATTGCCGCCTTTTCTTTCATCCAGAAATCCGGGTCCTTCTCATCGAACTCTGGTTCCTTCGAGGCAACCTTGCTGTCTCCGTGGAAGAAGCCCAGGCCGCCAAGCAAGTTCGACAGTAGTCCTTGAGCAAAGACTGCGTACTTGTCCTCGTGGAAGACCGAAGACCTTGGGAACACCTTGTCCACCTGCGAAGAGAACGAAGTGCGCAGGTCATCCAGCCTCGTGACGTTCGCTAACCAGGACTGGTCAGCATGGGCGCCTCCGTCAGGTATCTGCTGCAGGGAACTTACGAGAGTTGCGGTAGTTGAACGTTGCAGAGAAGGCGCCGATGAAGTTGTAATGCACAAAGTGCATATTGGCCTCGCCGGTCTTACTGTTGGGCACAACCTTCCTGTAGTCCTGGGATTCGTCATTTTTGAGTACATCAGTGAAGACAGATTTGGCCTGCCATATCTTGTCCTCTGAAACGTTGGCGCTGTTGACGGCAGTGCGGTGGATGATGTTCTCCCTGCTGTCCGTGCTGACGACCAGGTCGAACGGACCCAGCTTTGGATCCTGGCCGTGGCAGGAAGCCCCGAACACCAGCGAGTGGCCGGTGCCCTTGTTCAGGTGCTCGCAGTACAGACTCTTGGTCTTGGCTGTCGAGCCAGCCATGCCCTCGAGGGCGACGTGGAAGATGAGGGTGGTCTTGACAGTGTCAGGGGCACCCGGCCGCGGGGTGCCGGTGACCTTGACCGACCAGCCCTGGCCGTCTTCGGACTTGACGAAGTCGGTGGTGAGATCGATCTGGAGCTCCTGGTCGTGGACGAGCTGAGAGCCGCCAACGCGCGGGTCATAGGTGGTCCAGCCGTATCCTTTCACGCCGTCCTCCTGCTCACAGGTGTCCCGCAATGCTGTGTGACATGATGTGAGCACATGCTGGGTGCATAAGGGCCGGGGTGATTTGTTGGTTGTTGGGGAGGATATACATACTGTCAACAAGGCGGTTGCGGTCATCTCCGCTGGCCCAGATGAGCCCCATGAGAAGCGTCTCGGGGATCTGTGGGCGGACACCAAAGTATAAATTCGGCCTGTAGGGCCCCCATGTCTGCCAGTCGAGCCTGTTATTGCCGTCGCTGATCTGGGCGGAGGAGACGAGCCATGCGTTGAGCAGGGAGCCAATGGCCAGCAGGTGAATCAGAATGAGACCCATGGTGCTACCGCTACAGCGAGAGCGAGAGCGTGTGCATCAGCATGGGTATGAGGCAATTGTGCACAGGTAACCAGACGAGCCGCGGATCAGGTGGAACGAGACATGGACCAAGACGGAGATGCACAGGCAGGACGGGACTGTGACTGTGAATGAGTGAATGAATGAGTGAATGGGCGAATATTTTCCTCTGCTCACAAAATTATGAGGACAGGCAGGACAGGACAGGACAGGCTATCGACCAGCCCCCGTAACACACTTTGGACGCCGGCTGCATGGTCCTTCATTCGGTCAGGACTGGCCAGTACAGCCTTAGCCCGACAGCCTGCTGTGCCACAAGCAGCTGGCAAGATGCAGATCCAAGCAGGAGGAAGCCCTTGCCATTGGACTGCCACCAAGACGGAGAAACGAAACGGCCAGCCGTCCGCGGCTCAGATGCCTGCTTCGGCAACCCAATTCGCGGCGGATAATCACACAGCTCAATGTGAGGAGGGGGTCCCCCCGGACACTCTCGCTCGCTCCCCCAGGAAAAACCACCCCCAGGAGTGGGAAGTGGGCCGCCTTCTTCTGTCTGGTCCTGTCGGCATCGCTATCGGGCCAAATCCCCCCATCCATCCCTCCCATCGGACACCCCTGTCGAGTCAGGTACTGACGACATTGAATCGCCCGACCTAGCGCCCAACTATTGGTGACTTAGACTGCCGTCCGCCGTTGGCGTCGCCGATATCCACGGTTGAAAAAAAACACATCAAAGCAACACTCTCATCCTGTCGCAAACGGTCAAGTATGGGGTGAGAGTCCCCAGGCCATTACTTATACCACTTCTCCATCCTCCCCTTGGCCTCCAACACCAGAGGCACTACATCTCTGGCCCCCTGTGGACCCTCCGGCAGAATTGCGATGGCGACCCTCGACAGCGTCCCAGACGAGATCATCCGCCAAATCCTCCACTACGTCTCGCCCGAGGACTGCTGCCTCAACATACAACTGCTCTCCAGGAGGTTCAATCGTCTCACCAATGAGGCGCTATTGTGGAGGTACTACTGTCTGGCATCCTTCCGCTACTGGGACCAGTCCCACAACCTCGCCGGCAAGCTCTCCCTGAGGGCCTCGCAGACGGCCTGGAAGAAGCTGTGGACCAAGCGCAAGAGGCGGAACCAGGAGATAGCACAGCTTCTTGACGATGCCATCTCAACCAAGGTCGGCCGGCTGCAGAAGATCGGCGAAATCTGCAAGTTCGGCTACGACGCGAAAGACTTCCTCGTGAGTCAGAGCCAGATCGACGACTCGGCCGACGATGTCCTCGCCCGGCGATACTATTCGAACACGGCCCTGGCCAGCATACACCGGAGCATCGCAGTCCACGAGTGGTCCCAGTACCAGCGCGCACCCCTCGCCGCACAGGGCCTCGACCGCGCCCTCGCCGCATTCGACATGTTCTTTGTCCGCGGCGATGACGACGACATCGACGACACGTGCGCCACCCTCGACCAGCTGGCCAATAGCTTCCTCGAGGAACAAGCCGACGTCAACAAGCTCTGCGCACGCGATAAGGCGCTCGCCTTGCTGAAATGGGTGCGCAACAGGAACCTGGTCGGCATGGACGAGCCCGACGAGAACTACCGCAACCTGCGAAACTGCCTCATCGGCCACGCCCTAAACGACGAGAGGCATCCTTCCCTCCCGATCATATCTGCTGCCATCTATGCCTCCCTGGCCGAGAGGGTCGGGCTGCGCGCGGTATGCTGCGCCTTCCCGAGCCACGTACACGCCATGGTCCTCGCACCAGCCGGGCAGGACCTGAACGGGAAGGCAGTGTCTGTACCCGTCAAGGATGTGGATAGGATGTTCCTGGACCCATACGGGTCGAGCGAGGAGATCCAGTTCGACGACTTGCGATCGCGGCTGGTGGAACTGGACTGGATCAACGGCAGGGAGGCCTTCCTGGTCGCCGCGCCTGTTCCCGTGATGGTGCAGCGGGTCTCGAGGAGCCTGGCGGCCACCTTCGGCACGTTCTGGACCACGAGACAGGAGGACCTGGCCTCACTATACGGCCGTCCCGCCTCCAAGCTGACCGTGGAAAGCGCTGCGTATGCTGCGCGGTGGGCCAACCTGCTGATGACCCCTGTGAGCAATTTCCAGTGGGACAGCACGCTCGACCAGTTCCTCAACCAGCTCGCCCAGCAGTTCCCCGAGGACGGCTGGATGGTCGAGGAGTACATACTGCCGCTGTACACCATCTATACGCAGTCTGTCCAGCCGCGCATCAGGTTCACCTGGGAGAACGTCCCGGAGATGCTGGGGATCATCCGGAATATGGACAACAGGCAGCCGACCGTCAATCGGCGGTACACGCAGGAGATCCACCAGAACGTCTGGTACTCGGTCGGCCAGGTCTTCCGGCACAAGAGGTATGGCTATGTGGGTATCATCAACGGCTGGGGCGAGAGGGGCACCCAGTCCCTGCCCATGCCGCACAACATGTCGTTTGAGGAGGCTATGGACGACATGGGCGACTCGGGGACAGACAGCGATACGGTCAGGCAGCGCCTCCGGAAGAAGACGTTCTACACCTGCCTGTAAGTCCTGCCTGTCATGAACTGTTGAGGCCAGCAGACTGACATCGATGTTCATCACAGGAAACATGATCACGACCGCCACGTGGTCGCGCAGGACCGGATCGAGATCGTGCGTGACCCGAGGCTCATTCCCGACGCCCTGATGCAGATGGCCGGGAAGTTCTTCAAGCGGTTCGACCGCAAGACGTGCACTTTTGTCTCCAACATCAAGGAGTATTTCCCCGATGACTAATTGCAAGGGCTGCGCACGGCATCCGGACGCAAATCTACATTAGGCGGATGCACTCTTCTCCGTGTCCCTTTTTTTTTTTTGCTTGTTCTTTTCAGTCACCCATACCCTAGACTTTGAATGAGGATTATCTGCAGCTGCTGCATCCCTGACGTGAGAACGGGACACATAGAGGACGAACGTAGTGTGTAATAAGTCTGCCCACGTTGAGATTGCCTCTTCATGACCGTGGGCCCAATTTAGACCCACCACGTTTAATTTGCATGACTTTGCCTCATCAGATGTAATCATGTGTCTCCCCCGTAATGAATAATTCACAAATCGGTTCCTGGCTCCTGGTCCCTGGCCCAATACTACAGAGGCCATCGATGAGACGTCGCTCGATGGCCTCGCCCGCTCCTACGGCTGGATGTGGCGAGGGCTCGCGCCGGAGTCAGTCATGCCTCGCCACTCATGTCTAACATCGCCACAACGTCACTTTATTTTCTTTCCGTCGCCTCGAAACCGAAACCAGCCTGTCGCCATGTATTCGAGGGGCTCCTCCCGCCCACCCCCCTTCTCCGAGACATGAGTGCGACAAGCTGTGTGGGCTGCCGAGCCCAAGACAGAGCCCTCCCGGGCCAACGGAGCTCCGACAAGACATGCTAGGAGTCTCTGAGGAAGCAGGAATCGTTTGAATCTACAAACTCAGCTCACCACGGCTTTAAAACCATGCGCGAGGGCTAAATGTCGGTACCTATTCACTAATGTTGGGATATAAACCAGCACCAGAACCGTTCTGGACCAATCAGAATTTGCCAGTATGGCCGAGGTAAGACTTTGTTCAGACTCCCCCAAACCGTCCGAATACGCGCGCTCACACTTCCCAAAAAGTGGTCTAAGGCGGCAGATTTAAGCAATTAAAACTCTGCTATCCGAAAGGATGCGTGCGTTCGAACCGCACTGCTGGCATCTCAACCTTTTTTGGAGCCTGATGCTTCTATTTTTGTTCTTTTGCCTTCTTTTCCACGCTGGCGCTTCATATTTCAAACCTTCTTTCCCCTTGCCTGGTTCAGTCTTGCTATCACGAGGTTGGTTTCCAGCCAAGTCCCACGAGCGTCTGGCATTGGTTGTTGCGGGATAGGCCACGACTATTATAAGTCCTCTAGCACCACTCCACGAATAGCTCCCCTTAGCACAGCTTAGGATGTTTGAGCTCGCATTGTTGTTTCGATCAATGCTGAGGGCCGCGCTAGAACAAAAAGTTATTTATTGCCCTAACGCCTTGCGATCTGGCGATCTGCTTGGCCAGCAAACGCGGCACACACGGCAGGAAGCTTGGTGTCGACTCGAAGGCAAAACCAAGGCGCCGGGCGCTCTTTGCCTTGGATCCCGTGGCTACCGCCGAGACGGCCGGCGGCGAATCGGGCCCCAACAGCACTCGAGGGCGGCCCTCCCGCCGTGGACGATCTATGCGCTCCAGCTCTGCAGAACCTTGCCCGGCGCAGAATTAAAAGCTTGTCATTAAGAAGTGAACGCGTGGTAAAGTTGTATCTATCCTGCGGGGAACCCAGTCCATTGTGCGTGATTGCTTGCACATGAAGCAGTCCCATCCCCATCACCCACGCCTTGGCCGCAGATGGGTCGCGCCCTAGCTGCCGGAGAGCTTTGGTTTCAGCTCGGCGCACGTCTGAATGGCTTCTTGGGTCGTTGCCCGCCTGCGGAGGTTCAGTTCCCAAACCACGCGGCGTGTTGCGTGCGTGTGTGTGCGTGTGTGGTGGTGGACTGTCTAAGCCCTCGACCGCCACTTGTCAGGGCGCATTGCGATTTCCCCGAACTCGAAGCCTCTCGGCCATCGTGGGCCCATTCTGCCCCCGAAAAACAGGGTTGCTACTTTCCAAGAGTCAGTATGCGCTGTGGGTGGTGATCTTCTCTCATAACGTGGAGGCTCATTTGTGACCAGGGAGCCTCGCCCATATCGGATGCTCCCTTGGAACACCACTACGAAACCTTAAACGTGCATGGTGATATGTGGGCAAGGAGCCAGGCGGTGGACAGAGAGTCAGTCACGCAGGGCAGCCGGGACGCGTATTCCTGGCGGTGATCCTCGAGTAGACAGTCATGTAGGTTCGTGCCCTGTGGAAGAAATAGCCAATCCCACGCCGAGACCCCAGCCTGCACACCGCATCGACGGGCATTGTGCACGAAGCCAGCTGGGACTATCGGCACCTACTGTCTCGGGCCGAGAAACTTCAGCTCCTTGGCGGGAAGGAGACCGCGCGTGGGATGTGTCAGTTGGATGTCCGAATCACCTCGGGCTCTGGAGCGGAAGGTTCCGCCCGGGTTTGACAGTGTGAAGTGTATAAGTGGCGTTGGGAATACACAAAACAACAGCCACCGACGAGGGAGTGATGGCACCCAGGCGGTGGTAGCTCCAACTCGAGGCAGGCAACCGGTGGTGACGGGGCAGACGGGCGGAGGCTAAGGCCTCACACAAGCCATGTGCCGCAAATTACTGCGAGCAAGACTGGTTCCCCATCAGGGTCCGAGATACTTCCTCGACTGCCCAATGTCACCGTCGTAGAGCAGACCCGTCAGCCAGGTGGGCAGGCAGTCTGGCAGGCAGGCAGGAGGCAGGAGGCATTATCCGCGAAATGTTGGGCTGAGACAGCCAACATCATACGCTTTCTGACCCCTGCGGGCCATGTGTCCTGCTGAAGGAAATGAGCATCTGTCGGTGGCCCCGGGCCCGAAGGAGATTCGAAGTCTCCGAACCAGATCTACGACGGGCGAGTGTCTGAGGCTCTTTGCTGGGCGTGCGACCTCACCGTATGTCTGGTCCACGGCGTGAGAAGCTTAACTCTAAGGGAGTAGTCCGTAGGGTGTCGAACAAGGCCGGCCTGTGAGCTCAGTGTTCCGGAAAGGGGGTTAGCCATGGGAAGGGGGAACCGGCAGGGCAAGGCATGGATGGCCAGGATGGCCACCTTGGAGGAGACAGCTCAAACAAGCCCTTGCGGCAGCAAGCTATTTGCCATCCCAAGTACCGCCCAGGGCGATTGAGAGATCTCGAGGTCTAGATCGCTTTGGACCACCTGGAGGGCGAACGGGTCCCATTCCGGGAAGCGCACGCCTGGGCGGGCTGCGATTCGCTTAAGCTTTGCAAGTCAGGGACCTTGGATGTTCCCGTGGAAAGGTCTAGACCACCAGGGGGAAAACGTGGGGAGCATACAAGATGGCAGCCATATCGCTGTCGCCGACTGTTTGGGTTTTGGGTTTCTCTCTGCGGCTGTTGCAACTGCTGTTGTCGCTGAAGTAGGAGGAGGAGAGAGGGTGGATAGGACGAACCTGCATCCAGGAGGTGAAGACCTGATCGCTGAGGCAGGCGCGAGACCGGGCCGTCAACTGCGAGGGTGCACACCTTCGGAGCAGCCAACACAACAACCCCCACGTGCAAGTGTGTGTCCTGTAGCCTGAGGTGCTCTGGGACAGACCACGGTACGGGGGTAAATGGGCATCCGCTTGATTAACCGGGCACGGGTGATGCCACTTCCTGATGAGGTGTGAGGGCATTCCCGGCCTCTGGTTAGAGTTCACAAATGGCAATGGCAAGGGCCCAGTGAAGCAACACACCGCCGAGAGCAGCCTGGTCTCGGATGCGGTGGGAGCTTAGGCACGAGAAGACTGCAGAGGCGCTCCCATGGTCACAACATGCATGCAGTAGGGGGACCAGTCAGTTAGTCAGTCAGCCAGCCAGCCAGCCAGCCAGCCAGCTTGTCTGTCAACTGCTCGGCCCAGCTCCCGGTCAGCTGAGACCCATCGCTCCAGCGCGTGCTGTGTGTACCACCACATGGTCTACAGTCTGGCCCTTGGGCGTGCAGGTGGTAGGCACCTGATATCCAGGTCAGGTACAGTGCGGGCTGGCTGGACGGGTGCTGCCGAGGACAACCAGATACAGTAGCGAGAGCGAGACTACGAGAAAAGGAGAGGCCGCACAAAGCGCAGACAAAACGCATCGCCAATGCCAGGTGGGCGAATTGGTGCCAGCAGGAACTGCAAGACTGGAGCTGGCTACGTAATAGGGCAGGGTGCATGTGTGGAGCCCAGATGCGCCGCAGATTGATCGAAGGAAAAGCCTGGAGAAGGAGAGAAGGCCAGGAGCAGCAGGAGGAGGGCGATGGAAGATGGGAGGCCACTATCTGGTGATCGTCGTCAATCTCCCCCTAAATGAGGCACGACAAGCCAAGTTCGTGGTAAGAAGATCCTTTAACCCACCCCCACCGCCTCGGACTCTGACCTTTTTTTTTTTGGGCTGTTCTCTTTCTTTCTTTCGTCCTGGTACCCTGGCTGCCACCGTGCCACCGTGCCACCAGCCTTCCTTCCTTCCTCGTCTTCTTCTCTGCCGTCTTCCGTCTGTGTGTCTCCTGTCTGCGTGCCAGGCTGCCAGTATGTACCTACTAGGTAAGCATGTTCATGTGTGTGCGTCTGTGTGTCTGCGGGACGGCGACTTGTCTTCCAGAAGCACAGGCATATGCAAGAGATGCGAGAACACACGGGCTTGACGTGCTGGCCCCAAGAGTCAGCGTGCCAACACGCGGGATATAAAAGATAGAAACAAATCCAGCCTTCACCCTTGCAGACGTGAGGCCATGGCATTGAGCGGTTTGATGTTCGTTGGGCCTGCTCGAGTCGTTTGCGGTTGTTTTGAGTTCCTGTGCAGTTTCGGGGCTGGTGAGGCACCTACCCCATCGGGCAAGCCCCCGAGCCCATGAGTCTCGAGCTAGTACTCTTGGGGCCGGGGGGTCCCATTCTCCGCCTCTACCCGACCACCCAACCTGGCCCCACGACGACATGGCGGGCAGCTTCCTTGAGCGCCTGGCCATGCTGGGCTGTCCCCTGTCATCGTCTGTGGGTGCCAATGGGTGGATGACGAAGTGGGCGGGCTCGCGGGTGGGCATGTGGGCTTGAATGCTGCAGTCATCAGCGGCAGGACTGACAGGCCCTGCCCGACCTGCAGGGCCCCAAGTCCCAAGCACCCAAGTCCCAAGCACCCAAGCACCCAAGCAACCCAAGCACCCCAGGAGCTAGCGACTGTAGGCTGTCAATGTTAGCCAGGTGGTTTAAGATACGGTGCGGTGCGTTGGCTGCCGTGCAGCCGGGCCCAGCGATGGCGGTACCTCGGTGGCGGCGCGGAACTGTCAGCCTGGGCGAGGTACCTCACCTCACCTACCCGCTGCATCATCCTGATGATGTGTGATGTACCTCACACAGTCTGCCTCTAACTTCCTGGGGCCCCTGCTCTGGTGCTTTCCTGCCCTCCTGTTCTGTTCCTCTGGCCGCCTCTGCCAATCCACTCTTACTGTCTGTCTGATCCTGATCACATCCCGCCCCCCGGGCCCCTTCCCTCCTCTTCCCAAACCCCCAAACCCCAATCAGCAGCCACAGGCAGTGCGAGCAGCAAAGTGCCCAAAGCGACAGCCGGACTGGGCCGGTGACTTTGACTGGCTGGTCCTGTTGTTCGTCACTCTCCAACCTCGTCCGCCCGTCTCCTCGACCTGGGACCTTGGACCTTGGACCTTGGACAGTACCTCGCTCACCCTTGGCTTGATTTGTATGATTTTATCCGACCTCGTCTGATTTGGCTTTGCGATTCGAGCGACCAGAGTCCGCCCTACCCTACTCTAAATCCCCATTGGGATCATGCCGCTCTGGGCAGAGTCACTCTTCCTCGGGTCTCACTTTGCCTTGGCCTTGCCAGTTCTTTGCATCTGCATCCGCACCCGCGCACCTGCTGCTGCTGCTGCTGCTGCTGCACCTTGACATTAGCTGCACCTGCACCTTCCAGCCTTCTTAACAAATTGAGTTGCGTCTCTCGTATCCATATTGTTAGACTATAGCCTGCTAGATTCCCTCCCCCCCCCCAAATCTGCCACCAGATCCACGTCCTCTCTTTCCAGCACGAGGCAGCCCAAAAAAAGCTCTTTCTCCGGCTTCCAGCACCAGTCGACCACCTTCCTGTCAGTCCCACTGACTGGGCCCCAACCTAAAATCGAACCCGTCTCCCCTAAGCACTCCGGCCCACGAGCGGCCTCGACGTTCTGGTCTCGCCTGTTCCATAAAGACGGACGCACGCACGCACGCACGCACACTCGCTCGCTCTCACAGGCGCCGTACCGCACCGCGCCGACGCACTACCTGTCACAACGCCCGCGATCCCACCGAACACCCGCCGCCAAACTTCCCCGCTGCAGCGGCTGGCCCTCGATTACGTACCCGCTCCAATCCACCACAACCTGAAATCCGGCTCAACCACAACGCCCATCACCTCGACAGTAAACCGCGAATTGATTTCGCGCGCGCACACCCATCGCATACTGCAAAGCTCCACCGCCCCCGCTCTGGCCTCGGCGATTGCCATCCGAACCCGATAGTCCTCCTACCTGGCCGGGCTATGGTCTAAAGCACTGGGTCCGCAGGATCTCGACTACCTGCCTTGAGAGAAGGGCGGGCTACAACATTTCACACGCACACGCACACACACCCGAGTTCCCGTACGCTGGCAACGACATGCCGCCCGAAGGCGACATGGCTGCGCAGACGGGAGGAAGTAATTCCAGCGACTTTGTGAGTTCTGGTCCAGGACAACCCCCCCCCCTTTCCCCTCAGTTCTTTGGTCCGTTCCGGGTCGCAGGACCGGCCCCCCAGCTTCGGCGCTGACATCACCACCAGGTTCGCAAGCTCTACAAGTATGCCCTGCCCCTTCCAATGTCGCGATGCGCCAAGACTAACCCGGGATGAAGGATGCTGGAAGACCCCCAATATGCATCAGTCGTTCGATGGGGAAATGAGGGCGACAGTTTCGTTGTTCTTGAGGTACGATCCGACATCCTTGGCCTGACGCGTGGTGGACGATACTAAGCGAGAACGCGGTGAGCAGAACGAGAAGTTTACAAAAACAATATTGCCCAAGCACTTCAAGCACAGCAACTTTGCCAGCTTTGTCCGCCAATTAAACAAATATGACTTTCACAAAGTCAGACAGAACGAGGAGAACGGCCAGTCTCCATATGGCCCGCAGGTAGGTGCCACCGCCTTGTGTGGTCCTGGGAGGATCCCCCTCGGCTCACATCATCTCTGCAGGCCTGGGAGTTCAAGCACCCCGAGTTCCGAATGGATCAGAAGCACAACCTCGACAACATCCGTCGGAAGGCGCCCGCGCCCAGAAAGGCGCAACCTACCGAGGAGGCCTTCCCCGCTAACCAGCAGGTCGCGCTGCTGAGCGAGACCCTGAACGCGACCCAGCATCAGGTCCAGCAGCTGCAGGAGAACTACTTCACCCTGGCCCAGTCCAACAAGGTACTGATAGATGAAATAACATCCCTCAAGAAAACCCTGAACATGACGACCCAGGTCAATCATGAGCTGCTCAACCACCTCACTAGTCTCGACGAACGTAGGCGCAGTAGCCGGCACTCGGCGCACTCGAATCATTCCGGCCAGGCCTCGGCCAACTTCCACAACGGCACCCTGGGCGTCCTACCTGATGGCAACGACGAGCCCTCCGCCGAGCTGCGCAGGGCCCGCGAGCTCATGACCGGCATCGAGCCCGACCCCGTCGCAGACCGCGCCTTCCACCGGTTGTCCATGGCCTGGCAGACGCAGACGCCCCCGGACTCGGCGAGCTCGCAGGTCGCCATGTACCCCCAGCCCAGCTCGGCGGCCGCGGCGGCTGCTGCCATGCCGGCCGCCATGATGCACAACCCCTTCGTCGAGGACCCGCGGCACCTGGTGTATCCCGTGGGACAGACAGTCGGTATCGATCCCTTCCATCCAGACCATATTCAACACGTTCCCTATTTTGTTAATCAGAGCGGTCCTTCAGAGGCTCCAGCCCAAATAACACCTCCGCCAGGCAAAGAAATGGACACGTCGCTGTGGGGGCCCAAGAAACCACGCATCTTCCTCGTCGAGGACGACAAAACGTGTTCCCGGATAGGCTCCAAGTTCTTGTCCCAGGTCGAGTGCTCTGTCGAGGTTGCAGTAAGCAGCGTCCCCTCGTCCCAACAGACCAAACAGAAAGTATCTGACGAGACCCGCAGCGAGACGGCGAGGAGGCATCAAATAAGATCAACAATGATCCCGAACGGTTCGACCTCATCTTCATGGACATCATCATGCCCAACTGCGACGGAATCTCGGCGACGGTTTACATTAGGGCTGTAAACTCGCAGGTGCCCATCATCGCGATGACGTCCAACATCCGCCAAGAGGACATCTCGAGCTATTACAGCTGGGGTAAGCACTGACTCGCCCGTGCCGTTGCGGCCGAGAGAAGGCTGGTCTGACAATGTCACAGGAATGAACGGCGTGCTGGCAAAACCCTTCACCAAGGACGGGATGATCCGGATCCTGAAGCAGCACCTCCGACACCTGCTGAAGAACCCTGCGGCCGCGGACGTGGAGCCCAATGGAGTCGCCCCTGTGCCAGTGCCCTCGGGCTCGACGCCCTCATATTCAGGTATGCCTTCCGGAACCATGTCGACGGCGGGGAGTACCGTCAAGTTCGAATCCGGGACCCCAATCCAGTCTCCAGCAACAACCGGCTCCTGGCACTCGCCTGGCCAACAATTAGCTCACGCGTCACCAAACCTAGATGCCGGAGGATACATGACGGCCGGTGGTGGCGTCAGCGGGCCCCAGATGGTCCTGACACCCGGGGCCATGCACCGAGGCGGCTTCGCCCAACAGGTCGGCACACCGCCCATCCAGCAGCGAATGCCCGATAGCATGGGGGACGAGCGGCCGGAGAAAAGACAGCGAATGTACGGGCCCGGACCCGGAGGATATATGCAACAATAACAACGCCGATTCTGCTCGAATTAGGATCCGTCCTTGGTATAGAAGCCGGCGCAGCGCGCTGTACAGACTGGCCGCTGGGAAATGTCCGGCCGGTCCCTTGTGAGAGAGGCAACACATCTTCGTGTTGTCACATAGAGTGATGTCGGTTCGGGTATTCGCGTCTGCCCTCCATACAAGGATAAAAAAAGATACCATTCATCTCTGGGGTGCCTCCTTAGGCACCCGCCTTTCTTGAGAAGCCGGTTTCGGGGTAGCTTTCTTTCCAGTCTCTTTTTGCGGTGGGCATTTGATCATCTTGGCGAACAAACGGTAGCCAAACGCATATGATATAACGGAGTTCAATGGCTGGCTGGGGCCGATGGCGTTTTTCGGGGCTTCTTCGCTTCTGTCGTCCTCACCACAGCTTTCACTCGATCGTGGTCGTTAGAATGGCGCTGGGGTACCTTGGTCACCCTGTCTTATCGCGGATTGCTGTGTTGCTAGTAGTAGTATGTGGGGCGGAGACGTCTGTCAGAACGAAACTGCCTCTCCAGCGATGGGTGAAGGTGAGGTGCGCGACTTGTTCTCTCCTCTTGGAGACTGGGGGAATGAGCAGATTTATACTTGCGTATGCATGGCATCATTTGGTGATTTAGGGGGAGATCAGACCAGGCAAGAAAACCCCCTTTCGGCGGCACAAAAAAACAGTCGGTGATGGTCAGCTTTTCCAAACGTGCTTTCTCTCTTTATCTTTTGGCAAGTCCCGGGACACTTAATGAGAAACGTCACAATGAATCGAGGCGCATATGAATCGGTGACTTGCTGGCTCGGCCTTGTGACCGCTGCCGCTGAACGATCGCACTTCGCTCTGCTGTGGTGCCCAGATCGATCGTGAGCAGGGTGGAGCCCGTACCAGTCGTCCCTTCGGTTCTCACACTGAATGTCGATATGAGTGCTGATGGCCCAGGGGCGGCCACAGATGTGAGTGTATGCCAGAGAAGAGACGACGTCCGCTTGACGAACTTCCAAGGTCGATGTTCTCTCTCGTGGTCTTCTTCGAGCGCGTCTGTTTCTCGAGTCGGAGCCGCACTGAACCAATACGGCGAGGCAGTGTCTATAAGGTTCATGAGCTGCGAAGTCCGTGGTCTGATCCGAGTCCCCCAACAACGTCGTTTTCACAGGTCGGACTCGGTCGTGAGGTTCCCACGCGGTGAAGGTAGTGGCGTGTGCGCTTGTCTCTATCGCTCCCCATGTGTGTTCGTGTGTGCCCGCGCACCTATGTGTCTCTGACTGGCCGAGGAACGGTCAGCCAATCCATTTCCATCTCTCGTCAATCACATATGGCCTAGTCGTATGAGTTCGATGAGCTGTGAGACCGGGTGCCCGTCGAGTTGTCAGTGAGTCTTGTCCAGGTGGGACTCGTCGTGCCTGAGAGAGGGCTCCAGGAAGTTGGGACGCGGGAACAAGCCGGTGGGGACCAGGCGGGACAAGTATTGTTGATGGCCACGCGAGATAGAGATCATTTACTGGTGGTCGCGTATGACCGTCGAGTGACTGTTGAGTGATGCTGTGGGTGATGCTGTGGGTGTTGGTGCCTGGGGGGGCTGGTGCTAGGCCAACGTCGACCTGAGAAGGAACTGAAATCGCAGAGTTGGACAAGACAGGACTGAGACGGGGAGAGGACGGCGGTGATGGAGGACGGATGGATGCGAGAGTGGATCTATAATGTCGTGCTGGTTTTACCAACGGTCGCAGTTGCCAACGAAGCGAGCGGCCCCCCACAGCCTGGCTCACTGCGACGTCTTGTTGCTTGGGCATTGATAGATCCGGGACAATGCTCCGGGTCCCTTGGGGTCCCCTGGTAGAAATATCCAGTGAGTGCCGGAGGGAGGTCAAAGTCTAAGCCCCACAAGGATCCGGGAGATGCTGGTTCTGGCACCTTCCTTCGCGCCCGGGGACATGTAGCCCTGTCCGCCATGGGTCGAGAGTCGGCAGTGCCACCCCCCGAGCGAGCCAACGAGTGACATCCGAGCACTAGGAAGGGATCTCTGGCCGAGCGGAGCGGAGGCAGGGGGATGGGGTGAGAGGGCTGGGTGGGTTTTTGCGACTGCCCTTCCTTTCAACACCAGGGTATCGACTCAGGCAGTCTGTGGGCTCCCGTGATCGCAGCCGGATACACAGACGGGTGGCCGCGAGTTGGGATGAGAGCTATGGGACGGGGAGGAAGGGCCAGGACAGGAACGAGTGATGGGGTTTGAGTGTAGTAGAAAGGGAAGGCAGCGGAGAGTCAGTTAGCCAGGTCAGCACGGGATGTTGATGGGGTCCGCCGCGGAGCCCCCTCGTTGCCCCCAGACCTCCCCAAGGGGCCCCGGTGAGAACCAGAGGGGCGAGGCAAACCTCACAAAGTCTCATTGCATCGGCAGCTAGGAAGGGGGGTGAAAGTACGGCGGGCGGGCTTAAATATGAGTAGTGAGTGGACGAGGGAGCGTGTGTTCCTGAAGCGTTCGGGACCAAGGCCCCCCTTCCCCTCCGTCCTCTTTTTTTCTGCCCTGCTGATGGTTACATTGGACCACGAAATGGGACCGTCATGTCGCCCGAATGCCGTGGGCTAGACCAAAGTGAATCCATAAGATGCCAGTGAAGCAGCAGACCAGCAAAAAACAAAATGGGCCTGGGCCTGTCAGGACCGGCGCCGTTGGAGCTAGGACGGTCTGGGGGGAGGGGGGATATGGTCATGGTCATAAGTGCACCTCGTCATCCCGCCGCTAGGCACAGACGGAGGAAGGGACCAGAGTATCAGAGGGAAGGGAGTCACGCCTGGACCTTGTGGTGGAGGCGGAGGTGGTGGCAGACGGTCATGGGCAGCGAGCATTGTAGGCTGGATGGCGGATGGCTGGACCGGCAGACTTGGGCTTGGGGCTACGAGATCCAGACCTCTGCCTCGTGTCGCGCCTCCTGTGTTTGTGTGTCTGTCTACCCGTCCGGCCCCAGCTGGATTGTCGAATCAGGAGGGCATGTTGCGCCGGCCAGGAGCCCGGAGAGGTAATGACCAGGGCCCAGACTGTCATGGACCTCTTGGGATCGCTCCACACCCTGCAGCTTGACTCTGCATGGATGATGCGGCTTCCCGTGGCTCGCAAGAACCCTCTCTGCCTCATGGAGGATTGGCTTTCCCTTGCGACCTGCTCCCTCCGTCTCAGCTATGGCTGACTGAGTGGCTGGCCTCGCCGGGACGACGAGGAGGAGGAGGAAGTCAAGAGAGACACGGCCGGGCCTAGACGCACAATATAGTACAGACACTATACCCAAGCATGCAGTCCAGCCGAGTACTGAATAGTACACGCCCTACGGCATACACTGCCCTACCTAGCCCTAGATAAGAGGCGGACCCATAAGGCAGGAAAGGCGGACGAGTGGGCCACCAGGCCAAGCAACCACAGTAGTTGTACTAGTCGTAGTCGAACTGGAATGATACCCCGGGACGGGAGTTACTAGCCTTTCAAAGGACGCTACGCCCCAAGTCTCGGCTATGATTGCTGACAGTCGGGCAGACGGGGCCCTGGACGGGGTAGATAAGGCGGCAGGGCGGGTGTTTTGAAACTTGACTCTTGTGTTTGGGGAGCATTTGCAATCTACACAGCACACACACCCAGATGCCCACGAGTGCCAGTCTGGAGTGTGCTTGATTCGACCTAGACCAGCCGAGCCACACGCTGCCCGCGGGATCCCTGCCGCGACCTGCTCCTGGCAAGCGTGTGAGCGGGTGGATCTCCGCCTACGACTGGGCGAGACAAGGATGGCCGCAGGGTCTGGAAGAGTCCATGGGTTACAGACCCGAGATCCAGACTCGCAGGCTGTCAGGCCAGACCAGTTCCTGTCCGTTGCACCCTCCCGCTGGCCCGTCTTTCGAATGGATGCCGCGTGAGACTGGCTTGACCACGGACATTTCCGGTCTGTGTGTATTCTTCGGTGTGCATTCTGCACATCTCTGGTCTTTCGAGAAGGCATCACGGCATATCGATCTTCCACCACGAGCACGGGACCAGGCTGCCACATCACCCGCGCCTGCCCCAAGATCTATCATGTTTCGATGGACAGAGAGATGTCGTGCTCCGTCAATGTGCGTACAGCGGTAATCCGCGCCCAGTCAATCTCGACGACTGCACCATGGTGGGCTGGCTGAGACAGCGCACAATTTGCCCGAGACAGCCAGGAGAAGGTCGCATGTCCGTGGTACGGCATCGACAAGATCAAAGATAGACTTTGTGCTCCTCATCATCGCCAGGGATGGTGCAGGTCGCCGTCCATGTCCTGAACCAGCGTACCACCCGGTGCCACCCACAGGCTCGCAAGCATTCTGCCCAGGTAGAACTCTTGAGGGGGGGATGAGTGAGTGACTGAACATGCTTCGTTAGCGTATCTCCGGCCAAGTGTAGATACCAGCCAGCTCTTGCCCAGGTACTATGCAGCGCTGGTGGGATATAGATCATGAAGTCGAGAAGGTGGAGGGAGCTCCCACGAGGCTAAGGAATGCGATCTGGCTGTGATTGGCCTGGAGCTCTCTGGCCCCTGCCAATGCGGGACGGCACCCTGCCCCGCCTACTTTTTTGCCCTCCCTTTTTGGGCGTTGAGTCACTCAAGGCTGCAAGGGAACATACACACTTTACAGCCTTCGGAGAATGACGTGCACCTCAGTTTGACTTTTTGCCTGTCTCTGCTGATCCGTACCTATCCCCATACACCACACCTCATCTCTACCGCCTGCCACATCACCAGCCATGTCCCAGAAAGGCGGCAAGGGTGCCGCAGCCAAGGGCAAGAAGCCCGGTGGCAAGGCTGGAGCAGACGAGAAGCGCGAAGATGCCCTACAGGCAGTTGTGAGTCCACATACAAGTCCTCCTTGGTTTGGACGCGCCGCTGACGCCCGACCCAGGTCCTCGCAGACTACTTCCAGGACAGATTTGTGCCCTTCACACACGAGAAGCCGAGAGTGAGCAGCACCACGCCCGCGTCCCTCTCCGTTTCTTGCCCGCTGCCCGCCCATGCTGACCCTGCCCCGCCGTGCAGTGCCTCCTGCCCCTGGCCAACACCCCTCTGATCGAGTACACACTCGAGTTCCTGGACATGAACGGGGTAGAGGATGTCATCGTCTACACCGGGAACCACACAGACCAGATCGAGAGCTACATCAACGAGCACCCCCGATGGAGCCCCACCAGCAAGATGAACCCCTTCGCCTCCCTCGAGTTCATACGGGTCTCAGATGCCAGCTCCGTCGGCGACTTCCTCCGCGATCTCGACGGCCGGGGCCTGGTCTCGGGCGACTTCATCCTGGTCCACGGCGACTGTGTTGCAAACATTCAGCTGGATGCCGCCCTCGCTGCCCACAAGGCCAGGCGCGAGGCGAACCGGGACAACATCATGACCGTCGTGCTCAGAGATGGCGGCGCGAGCCCGCATCGCACCAAGCCCAAGCCCTTCACGCCCATTTTTGCCATCGAGTCGGACACGAACCGGTGTCTGCACTACGAGGAGATGAACCCCTTGCAGAGTGACCATTACGCCATCCTGGACCCCGCAATTTTCGAGCATGACGCATTGGAAATCAGGACCGATCTGATCGACCCCGGCATCGACATCTGCACACCGGACGTGCTAGCCCTGTGGTCGGAAAGTTTTGACTACGAGCTTCCCCGGAAGAACTTTCTGCACGGTGTCCTGAAGGACTGGGAGCTCAACGGCAAGCAGATATTTACCCACGTCGTGGACGAGGGCTATGCCGCGAGGGCCAACAGCTTACAGATGTACGACTCCATCACGCGAGATGTCCTGGGCGGATGGACATTTCCCCTCGTGCCAGATTCAAATCTGGTGTCGGGCCACTCATATGTCAGGACCGCTGGAGGCGTATGCCGGGAGAAGGGGGTCAAACTCGAGTCGGACACATTCACCTCAAAGTCGGTGTTTGGTAGTAGAGTCACTGTGTCCAGCGGCAGCAGGGTAACCAACAGCGTCATCGGGAGGCGGTGCTTCATCGGCAAGAACGTCACCATCGAGGACAGCTACATATGGGACGATGCGACGATCGAGGACGGCACGACTGTGACACGTTCAGTGGTTGGCGAATCGGTTACTGTGGGCAAAAATTGCAAAGTTGGTGCAGGTTCGATAATATCGAACGGTGTCATCATCAGTGATGACATCTCGATTGCACCATCGACAGTCTTGTCGGTCCTCACACATGAGAAGAAGCCTGTGAAGAACGACACCAAGCTGCTCGGGCCGAAGGGCAAGGGCGCCATCTACATATACGAGGACGAGGATGAGGACGACGACGACAACGACCCGTCGGACCCGTCACAGCTCCAACGACCACTAATCTACTCGACCGAAAAGTTCAACATCTCCACATCATCTGTCTCTACCCTATCCTCAGAAATCGAATCAGACTCGGAAGACGACGAGCCGGCCGCCGCGGCAGACCCCATCCAACGACAACGCCTCTCCTCCTTTGCCTCTGACGACTCGGGGTCCGGCCAGAGCAAGGCAGCATTCCACAAGGAGGCTGTCAATGGGCTCCTCGATGCCCTCCGTGGTGAAGAGAACGACTTCGACGGCGCAAAACTCGAGTTCATGGGCTTGCGTCTAAGCCAGGACGCGTCCGACACATCGGTCCGACGGGCGGTGGCTGCCGCATTCGTGCGGCGGGCTGCGGAGCTCCTGAAGCCCGGCCACGGCGGGCCCCTGGAGCCTTCCAAGGCGGCAGAGCAGGCCGTCGCCTCTAAGACCGGCACGGCTAAGTTCCTACGCGAGGTTGGCGTCGGCAGCGGCAGCGTGGGAGAGCAGGTCGAATTTGTCCTGGCGCTCCAGAAGGCTCTTGTGGGCCACGGTGAGCTCGAGACCCCGCGCGCGGGGACCCTGCTCGCCGCGATGCTCCAGCAGATGTACAACGAGGACGTCGTTGAGGAGGATGGCATCCTGGCCTGGTGGGCCGACAGTCGTGCTGCCGAGGGCGAGAGCATGGGTGTTGTACGAGGGAGGTGCAAGGTACTTGTTGACTGGCTGGAGGAGGCGGACAGTGACGATGACGATGATGACGATGAAGACGAGGACAGCGACTAGGAGACGCTGGACTCGCCATGATGTTTGAATGGGGTTGGATTGCATTACTTGCTATGAGTGATAAGTTACCATCGTCGCATTGTTACGCACCTTAGACAGCAGACAGTCTCAGACGACTTAGAAGACCAAAAAAAATATCCCATAAGAGGTTTACCCACAAGACTTTGTTTTATAGGACGTTCTCTGATGCAAGATGGTGGACATGGGGGTTGAATCTGTGAACTGTTGTCCTGTGAGAGGTTATCTCCGGTGAGGTTATTCCATGGGGGATTGTCAGTCATCTAGGATGTTCGTTCTACAAGATGTTGGCCTACTACAGGCCGTTCTGTAGGTGTTTCCCAAAGTGAGAGGCTGCCCACGAGATTTAGACCTACAGATGACGAGCCTCGTCGTTGGGAAATTTAGGTCACGCTCAATTTTCGACTTCGAAACCGGACCAAACACCATGGTGTCACAGGTAGAAAAGAAGGAACGCGGAGACAGAGGCTCGGCAGTAAAGCCAAGTGTTGCGTCGAATCGAGGCTACGAGTATCTTGTCTTCCGCTCGCTCAATGAATACCTCTAACCCGATGCCGTTGTACCTCGTACAGTAGATGTTGGTATCTCTGCGACCACAAGCAATCCCCATCCCGCCTCCCGCGACGGGGCCAGTAATATAACACCTGCTTCCTGAAAAAGGACATACCCTGTTTCCATCGCCCCTGTTCTTCCCGCACCGGCCGATGGCCTCTCGCGTGCTGGCTTCCCGCTCTCCATCTGCTTTCAAGAAGCCCAGCGAGCCGGCTAATATCGCCGCGGGCTCTCGCGGACGAAATCGGCACGGGCGGGCCTGCTCGTGTGTATATACTCGTACATAATGGTGTCCTCAGTCCACTCTCCGTAGCGTTAACTTCAAAGGCAATCATAGAAAACCACCAATACCCGTACAGCGCCTAGCAATGGCCTCCCAAGCAGAGGCGTTCGCTCAATAAAAGCTCATCAGGTCCGCCGCGTCCGGGGCGTCATCGAGCATGTTGTCGGCGTGGTTGGACGACCAGATAGCGCCGCCCCGGGGTAGCTGTGTGGACCGCCAGGACGAGACATGGGACAAGCCGCCAAGGTAGCCTCGCTTATCAAAGTACATCCTGTGCGTCATTCCCTCGACGCACTCGACACCAGCGACCTTGGTCGAGGCCACGAGCCTGGCCTCTCTGCTTCTCATGGTGGATGTGTCGACACCCCGATCCCGTGGGGCTTCGTTCTCCTTGTTCTCATCTCCGTGGATGGCTGAGATCCGGACTTGCTGCTGCTAGTAGTAGTTCTGCAAGTTCTCGGATCCGCCCCCACCGGACGCACCACCGCTGGGCCTCGACGAGCCGCTGAAGTCGCGCGTGCCGACGTCGTCCAGGGAGCGGTAGTGGTTACCTCGGCCCCCGCGACCACCGCGGCCGCGTGCTCCGCCCCGCCCGCCCTTGGGCCCCTGACCCCCGCGAAAGCCTCCGCCGCCGCCACGAAACTGGCCGAATGCCGATCGGTTCTTGCCCCCGCCCTGGTTGTTGTTGTTATTGTTATTGTTGCCGTTGTGATGCTGGTTGTTGAAGTGGTCCCTCCGCTGGTTGAAATGGCCTCCGCCCCGGTCGTTCGGAGGGTCCTCCCCGGCGTATTTTCTCTTAGATGCTTTGTTGGGGAAGAGGCTCTCGTAGGCATTCTCACTAGGGTCCTCGGGCTCGATCCTCAGGAGCACCTTCTCGTCGACGGTCGTCTCGAACTCGAAGGCCTTGTCGGGCGGGACAGGCTGCCAGTTCTTGATCTTGGCAGCGTCGATTGGTTTCGCGCCTTTCCGCAGTGCGATAACTACGAGCGGGCTGGGGTTATCGGTGTGAAATTTCGCGGTGCTGGGTACAGGCCTCAAGCATGCGGCCCATATGCTGTTATCGTGGCAGGCAGTCCCTGTGACCACCCATTTCATCTTGCTTTTCATGCCCCCTACCTTCTCCAGAATACTAGCCGGGCAAGGTCGGGGGCAGATCATGATGTTGTTGGCGTGATATTTCAGGTCCTGGGCCGGAACTCCTGGAGGGATCTGCGCCAGGGTGAGCAGCTTCTTGGTGTCTGCCTGGTCAATCATGTACCCGGTGAAGAAGACGGTCTTCTTCATGACTAGCTTCTCGCGCGCCTTCGTCCGGTTCGACGCCGTGTCGTTGTGGTCGTTGATCAACTTCTGCACCTCGGCAATCTCCACCACAGGATCCAGATTCGTGGACATGTCGGCGACCTCGATGACCTCGGCGAGTATGGGACTCCTCGCTGCCCCAGGGCCAGCGATTTGCAGTCTCTTGTTGTACTCCTGGAAGAAGTCGCGGAAGTCCCTGACATGCTTGACACGGTCCTCGTAGATCCTGATCTCCTCGGCGGTCCCATACGTCTCCATGAGGTTCCGCAGGAAGACCTGCTTGAAGTGCATTGTGGAGTTGAAGCGCTCGTTGTTGGGTCCGACGGCGGGCTTGAGCGAGACCATATCAAAGTCCAGGCCCCTGGAGGCAGCGATACGCTTGACCAGCTCGCCGAACCCAGACTCTGACCGGCCCGTCAGCAGCACGCACAGCGCGTCCTTCTGCCTTATGCTGAGCTTGACAAGCTCCACGATCTTCTCGTTCCACCAGCCGTCCCAGGCGCGGGGTTCCTCCTTCTCAATGCCCTCGCCTGTTGCCTCGAGAATGCGCGAGTCGTGCCACCATCCGCCGTTGGCAAAGGCGTCCTGGTTGGAGAGGAGACCTATCGTCATCCCATTCCATAATTTCTGGTTGGGCAAGGGGGTCTTGAATACTGCGACATGGGAGCGTGTCTGGTCAGCGCCGGTGGACTGGATCGCGCGGGTGGACCTCGGCTGAGACAAGACTTACGTGTGTTGTCAAAATCGTAGACATGCAGCGCCTTGATCTCTTCGACGGGAGGGAGCTGGTTTGAAGAGACGGACCACCTGCTCATGGAGGTCGGGGTCAGTGGTGCCTGCTGGCCATGCTGGGCAAGAGCGCCAGGGCCATAGTTCGGGGCCATGGGAGGGTGCGGCGGGACTGTCAACTTCTTCAGGATACTGCGAAGCCGAAGTCTAGCGCTGAGCATGTGAAGAGAATTCAGCAGGACGTTGGGGTTATGGAAGCTCTTTCCTTCGACAGTGGACCTCAGCAACGGAGGTGCATGGCAGAATGTACGGGGCAAGCCAATGTAGCGAGCGAGTCGTTGGGTTGGCGATGAGGTCGACGATCAAGGGTCGGACAAATGGCAGGGTTCTGAAATGTTACTGTGGGCCGACGTCAACGATGGAGCTTGCTTCAAGGTGCCCACGGGCCAAGGCTCCCTGCAGGAACTCGATGTCTTAGCGCGGGCGAGCCTAAATGCTCCATCCCGTACAGGCTGCGCTCGGCATTTAGCAGCACCTCAGCCTTGCACTGTCACCACCCATGCGACCCCACTCTACCACCTTAACTTGGAAACTTTCCTTTGACTGCTCTCACATTTTCTCTTCAACATTGGATGGACCATTCCAAAGAGCTCGTTATCAACTTTGACATTTGTTATCAATTTCTTGAAGAAAGCAGCTTTGAATGCCTGAATCGGCATGCGGGACTTCAACGACCTCGCCTTGTACTCCTCGTATCCAAACATCTATACCAGCATTTATATTTCTCGCGCAGGTGCTCGTGTTTAATCCTGAGGAGACCTCTTAAGCTAGAAGGAATTGTTCCCCATACTCTGAACTACTCCGGCGAAGAATTCGTCAAGCAATGACCGAGAATATATTGCGGCCAAATTCTATGTAACATGATCGACATGTGCGGGTACACATTTCCGTATATTGCATGAAAACAACTGTCGCCTTCGTCATCATCCCCATATTGTATGCGCGCGCTTGTCACGTCCTCGTAACGTTACTGACCAAGCTCCACATAGTCGGGTCGGACCTATCGACCTGCCACTCCTGGATTATCTTATCAGGAGACAGAGAGTAGGCCCGCAAGTCATAATCGAGAGCGAGGGCTGTCGCGTTCACCTCCGCCGGGGCGAGCCCCACCTGCCATGGCCCGTCCAGGGACTCCTGCCAGTGTACAACGACGGTGCCGTTCTGGAAAAGGATGGTAATAAGCGTGTGGTCCAGGCCGTGGCCGTCACCATCCGTCTCGTTCGCATAGGCTACGACAGCCACATCGGGCGGCGTGACCTGGTCGCCCAGTGATGCCTCGAAACTGCCTGGAGTATGCGGGTCAGCGAGGCTGCGACGACACTCACCCAAGCGTGCGAGTCAGAATGGAGGGGATGTCAGGCGGCCATACCGTTCGTCCATGTCCCGTTCACGAACATGTACTCCTCCAGCTGGTGGCTCACGTCGTAATACATCCGCATGCCGCTCGGCTCTGCTCCTGGGCCTGGGCCTGGCGAGAACCTCGTCACGGCGAGACTGGAGTTCATCTCCAGCTGGGGCAGCTGAGGCACGTCGTCAACTGAGAGGTTCGTCACATTCCATATCATCCAGTTCTGGACCGGGCTCGATGCGAGCATCAAGTCGTTGTTACGGCCTTGGTAGAGCAGCCTGCTGTCCTGCGAGCATATGTCCGCCGCGCAGCTGTCACGGTACGCGGCCAGTTGCGTGCCCTTCGCGAAGCCCGTTGTGAATATGACCTGGTACGTCTGCAGGCCCTCCTGATGCCACAGCAGATCCTTGGACGGGTCCGTCTGCGGCGTGCTCCATGTCCAGATCTGGTAGGGTATGTTGGACAACGACATGAAGTACAGGTCGACCCAGAAACGCGGGAGGTCATTGGTGTCCACAGCGTCAGGAGCCACCGCAGTCAGAGGTGTGCCAGCCCTGGGGAAGATCGACGAGCCGCCGTCCGTCATTGACTGCGAGACGTTTTCGAATTGCCATCCCACTCTGGAGTCGTTCCACCGCGCGCGCATGATGGCCAGCGACCCGGAGTCTTGAAAGAAGACCGATTTGTCTGTGGTGTCTCCCACGTTCTGGAAGGCCACTGCGGCCAGCTTGGATGTGTCGAGAATATCATACTGGCCTTCGGCTGGCTTCTGTTTATCTTCGTGTCGGCGTCCGAGAAGTACACCGAGAACTGTTGCCACCACCACGATAACAGCGAATAAAACCACAACAACCAGCACGTTCCTGACTGTCTTGGACATGCGCCTCCATAATGTGCCCACTCCCCTAGGGAACAGGCCACTGTGACTCGCGACCGGTATGACAACGACCTCGGCTTCCGCCACCGCCTTATCTGTCGTATCAAGACTGTGAGAGTCTGTCTTGGTGATGTTGCTGCTGATGACCTGGGGTGGGATGGGGAAGATCGTCTCGCTGTAATGCCTTCCACGTGGGACCGTAGGACTGTCGAGCTCGACCGGATCGAAAAACTCCTTCTCTCCGGTGCTTTCATCTTGTATGTGCCGGGAAACAACAGGACTCTGTGTGGTGTCATTTGTTGGAGACACAGGGGCCGAGTCCCTTCGACTATCTTCCCCATTTTCGTTGCTCATTATTGACAGATATGACGGATAATGTCGACGACTTTGTCACGCGAGCAGGACGATGAGAACAGCGCGAAGAGCAGCATGGCCCGGGGATAGACTGGAACCCATCGCTGCACCTGGGTATATGGACCTGCATCTCAACCCACAGGGCTGTTGGCCAGAAATCTAATGGCGCCTCTTTTCAGATCCTACCAGCCACGCTGGATAAGAGAGCCTCCTCCCACTGGCTCAACGACATAAAACGGCGCGGGGGGGGGGGGTGCCCGGGTCTCGAGGTGAGGCTGATGATGCGGCCAAAACTGCACATTGCAGAGACACGGCACAGATTGAACAAGCTCATTGGACTCGGCTTGCAGGAAAGACGCCTCACTCCAGGGGACCTAGGCAGTAGCTCTAGGCAGCATTCCTTGTGCTCAGCGGCTCAACGTGTTGATATGTTTTGCTCAGGAATTTGCACGACCTGAACGTCGCACAAGTTGTTTGACGGATCGTTCTGGCCAGATTAATACCGCGACTGTAATTCATGTATAAGCGCGGTTCGTCACTCGAAGACAACTGAGACTTGAGCATTTGACCCCCTAATACTAGTCGCACAGCTTGGCAACCAGAGGATGCAATGCTAGGAACAGTATCATTGAAATGATCGCGATTCCCTTCGGTCATCAATCTGAACGGCCAGCAAATGCTATTTGCTTAACTTCCACCATGGCACACCCGCTTTAAAAGCCTCCGGAGACTCATGGTGCGCGGAGACTTCTCAGGGGCCACACCTATACGCACGCTCGATTAGGATGTTGCTGCTCCAAGTCATTTCTGTTAAGAGCAGATAAGTCATAGCAATTGGAGCCTGTGGATGGCACGTAGCCGACAAGTGAGAAAGACACGACCTGAAAAGGCTCCAGACGGAGGCCTCGAGGCCTGCCGGCGAACACAAGCCAGGAATGTTCCCCGACGCGGTCCCGTTGGACCCTGAAATCCGACGGAAAGAAGCCTGATAGGGAGCATCCCGGTCGAGTTGGCAGATCGAATCTGACATGAGGGTCCGACGTAAATTCGTTGTCGACCAGTTGGGTAGGCCGGCAGCTTGACTATTTCCTACGGCTGCTACGACAGCCGAAGCGATCTACACTTTTGCGTCTCACGTTACAGAAGAATCAGTATTAGTGGCGAGGCTGTGCATGCTAGACTGAAGGCCGGAGGTTACTGCCGTGGCGTTGGGGGAAGTGAGGTCGACGATAGTGACCCACCCGCGAATGGCACCCGCCGCTCAGAAGAGGACTAGTGCGAACACCTCCCGGGGCAGCAAGAGCCAGGGATCATCAGCCGGCTACGTCATCGCCCGCGCCTATCTGGGATATCACGGTACACAAAACAACGATGGCCTTGACTGATTGTCGGGCCGGGAGTTGCAAAGGGGAGCGATCGACAGCAGGGACGAAACTTTGTTCTACTCTTTCGATGCCACAACACACGTTCTGGCTAACAGATAAATAAGGCTGCGGAGGTGAGGAGCTGAACGAAGGGGCTGCTCGCTGTTCTGCAAGAGAGCAGTCATACCATGTCGCCAGTATTTCACATGCCAGCACCGGGACCCACGTGGACAAACATGTTGACCCGTCGATGCAGCATGCGGCTCGTGTCGAGTGGAGCTGCGAAGCTGAGGTGCTTGCCTGTTTCTGCTGCTGACCGGGAGGCACAGGATTCGCCAATGCCCCCAGGCAGAGCTACCTCAAAATGCTAAGAGCTGGTGAACCGTAGCGTCGGGAGCCCCGTCCTGGGAACAGTCCTGTAACTTGCTTCCCCCAGAATTCAAGATCGGAGAGTTTTTGGATCCCTGCCCGGGTGTTGGGACTAATAGTGCGAGCCTTGGAAGGGGTCCAGTTGTGGGCCAGTTTGGGTAGCTTCCACACCCACACCAGTTGTCACCACAAAGCCCGACCTTCCTCCCGGCCAAGGGTCCTTCCAAGATTGTTGCGGTGGTGCCATCTAATCTGGTCATTTCCTGCGCGGCCATGGGGTTATAGATACCGAATGTAGACGGGCAGACGGGCAGACGGGTTAGGTGTCTACGTACCTAGGTACCTAGTAGTACCCATGTACATTTCCCTTGTGCTGCTGCGTCACTGCCCAGAGGGGGACGATTCATTAACTGCTGCCCTCCCTCGCCGCTTCCGTATGACCTCTGTCTTGTCTTGCGATCTGCGGGAACCACACAACCGCCAACACGCACCAGCAGAACCAGCAGAACCAGCTCCAGCTCCAGCTCCAGCTCCAAGCTGCACTGCATCTGAATCTAGCAGCGGTACCCCTCCTTCGTGGCCGAGATCACCGACAGACCAAAATCCAAAACCCAATTGCCATACCCACACTCCCAGACCAACAAGGGCCAGAGCTCGAATCGCAACAGCAGCCCGTGTGACGTGCTACCATCCCCGAAAGGATATTAGCACTGACCAAAGCGGCTGACACAGCGGCGCTGGGCGCAGCAGCGTACCAGAAACGGCCGGCCACTGCCACGGCCAGTCGGCACGAGACAGCCAGGAGACCGGACAGAGGACAGTAGCTTGCTTGCTGCTGAGCTACGTCAACGAGCATCATTCTGTTTCGCGCTGGAGAATCAGACCCTCGGATACTTCACCATGGCCGCGATACCCCCGCATACCACTGGCCCTATCCCGTCCTCGGCCTCGGCCGCTGCTGTCAACGGTACCAGAGTTGGTTACGATTATTCTACAAATACATACTACCACGAGCCCGCACCAGCACCAACTAGCCACGGCGCCCTTTTGGATCAACCTTCGTCATCGACACAGGATCACTTCGATCCCTATTCCTCGTCGCACAACCGCCATCCCCAACTTCCCGGCCACCAGGACAACGAGCAGACCCTCGCCAACACCCTCGCGAACTCGCACCACCACGCAAACATCGACCACCTCATTGCGCCCGCCCCTACGAGACTCGGCGGCGGCGCCAAATTCACCGAGGAATGGGACGCTAGCCAGCGCGGAAGCTCCATCATCAACGGACCGATCCCCCGTCGCAACAACACCATGGCGGGCAGCATACAGCGCTCCAACTCCTTCTCCGGCTCCACCACCGGCAGCCTCGGCGGGCTGGACGGCCACAGCAGCGTCCAGGTGTCGCGCAACAACACCCTCAAGAAGAGGTCCTCGCTGCGCAGGGCTAGCAGCATGAGGAGGTCTGGCAGCCGCAGGAGCATGAAGGCCGGGAGCGTGAGGAGCCTGGCCCTGCAGAGCAACCCGGACGAGGACGAGCTGCACAGCGCCTTTCACTGTCCTGTGCCCACCACGGGGAATCCCACTGAAGCTCTTGCCAACCGCTTCCAAGGTACGTGCATGCCGGTCGGATCCAGCAGTCCCGAACCATCCAGCTAAACCCCGTTGTCCACAGAATGGCGGAAGGTCTTGAAGGATCTGATCACCTACTTCAAGGAGATTCAAACCCACTACGAGGCAAAGTCCAAGTCGCTGGTGAAACTTGCAAATGTCTTGAACAACGTGCATATGCCGCCAGGATTCCTGTCCTCTGGCGGACTCGACGACGCAGTGCAGGTCCTACGCAACTACAATTCACAGGCCATCATCGAAGCGAACAAAGCCCGCGAGATCGAGGAGGATGTCATCTTGGCTCTGACGGGACTGAGAAGCGATCTGCAACTCAAAATAAAGGAGATCAAAGGTCTCTCGGGCGACTTCAAGAACTCGGTGGAAAAGGAGATGGACGCGACAGCCCGCGTCGTCAGCAACCTCCAGGAGGTGCTCGGCAAGACCGATCTCGACTCTTCCTTGACCACCGGCAAGGAGGACCCATACCTCCTGCGCCTGGCCGTCGACAGGCAGCTTGAGAGGCAGCTCGACGAGGAGAACTACTTACACCAGGTGCGCAAGTCCGGAATGCGGCCCCTGCCCTAGATGCTGATTCGATATAGGCATATCTGAACCTGGAGAACTCTGGCCGCGAGCTCGAGTCCATTGTCGTCGGGGAGATTCAAAAGTCTTATAATGCTTACGCAGGCATCATGAAGCGAGAAGGTGAGAAGCTCCCATCATTCTGTCTACGCAGACTTTCGCCCGTTGGGTTTGACTGATCGATCTGAACAGCTGAGGCTGCATGGACTGCTATTGAGGAGCTCCGTGTGGGACCCATCGCGATGCCCAAAGACCACGAATGGGCCAGCTTCGTAAAGAAGGACGACCAATTCGTGGATCCAAACATACCTATTCGGTCCTCACAGATGATACACTATCCTGGAAAGGATCATTATGCCTGCCAGGAGATCAGAGCCGGTCTTCTTGAACGGAAGACGAAATACCTCAAGAGCTACAGTGCCGGCTGGCAAGTTGACCCCCGTTCGGCCCTCATTTACCTTTACTGACCCACTAAATTTAGGTATGTCCTCTCTCCGACTCACCTGCATGAGTTCAAGTCTGCGGACAAGGGACAGTCTCCTGTCATGTCTCTATACCTCCCGGAACAGAAACTGGGATCCCGCTCGCAGGTCGGCGGAAGCTCGCCAAAGTTCATCCTCAAAGGCCGACAGACCGGCGGCGTTCATAGGGGGCACTCGTGGGTCTTCCGTGCCGAAAGCTTCGACACCATGCTGGCTTGGTACGAGGATATCAAGGCCCTCACCGAGAAGACCCCTCAGGAGCGGTCCGAGTTCGTCCGTGGCCACTCGAGAAGCTTCAGCCGGTCCTCATCGCGACGGTCGGTTTCCAGTGACGGGGTTGTTGATGAAGACGACGAGGAGCCGTACTCGGCACACAATTCCGCAGCGGCCCTCGGCCAGCCAGGCTCAGGGTACCAGCAAGACGTGCCGAGACGTCCATCTCCAGGTGGGCGATTTCCGTCAGATCTCCAGGTCAACGCACAACGAGGCTTACAGGCTCCCCTCTCGCCCTCTAGCTCAAGCTCGCAGGGTTTCCACGATAGGCAGCAACAACCTAGGAACCACGACCGGGATATCGTAGCTGCCGCAGGAGCCCTCCCCGGAAGCAGCTTTGGACAGCATTACCCGTCCTCGACAGGGGCACCAGCAGAGCCGGAATATGGATATGGCAGTACCGCTCACGCCCCGATCGAACAAACCCACGCTCGTGCCGCGGAAGCAAGCCAAGAGGCTCGACAGGACGGTATAAACCCATACACGAACGAATCGCTACATCACCAGGATGGTCATGCGGTCTACGACCATCAGCCAGGCACATACGCCGCCGGACAGGCGCAAAACAACAACACTCATGCTGAAGCTCTGAGGATGCGGAGAAAGAGCAGCCATGAGGCCAACTGGCTCGGAGGAGGGCCGGTTGAGGCCGCTGCTATCCCAGTCGTTGCCGAAAGAACGAGCCACCTGGCCCAGGATCAAAGCGGTGGCATCAACAACACGGGTGTCTATATGGATGGCACCTTGAACAGTGACCATGCCATCTCAACGCATGAGCCTCAGTACTTCAACTTGAAGGAGCTCCCGCACACAACAGTCGCACCCATGCCGGCGGAACCAGCGCACAACACGATGGATTACCACAACCGACCGGCCCTGAGCGAGAGGACGGAGAGCGATGCCACTCTCAGTAGCGAGGTCACCGTGCCGACCATCTCGAACCTCCACATTCCGGGCGAGTACCCAAGGGCATCTGCGAACTAGACCACAAAATATGGATCGATGGAGTTTGGAACACTGTTGGGTGGTTATGGGCGGAATTGTCATGAGGATCGATGGGATCGAGGGGTCTTATATTCTGGAGTTGTCTAAATACCCGTGCACTTTCAAATATCCTTGTTCTTGCTCTTTTCCTCTGTCCCTCTCCTCCGCGCTTCTCTTTCTTTCTCTCGCTTCGCTCACCCCACAACTACGTACGCATAGCTTGCTCCACTGTTGCTAGTGGTTGTAAGTTTTATATGAATATAAAAGAATGTCTATCGTTAAACGTTTGCGGGTCGCTGGGGCGATACATTGTGGATGGCATACATGGGCGACCGAGTGTGCCTCAAGGGTCACCGCGCGTCGTGGGATGCGGATCTGTCTCCATGGAACGATCGTTAATGAAATCATCCAGGCAGATGCCAGGACAGCTTTATACTCACGGTGCCTCTCGATTTCGAATGCTCTTCGCAAATATTTACCCTATGTCCTATTCCTCATTAAACCTAGAAGTATAGCGTGTCCTTCCACGCACTGGCCCGTTGTCCCAACCCGCCCGCCCGCCTGCCACTTCTCCGACGTCCATCTCCCCATCCTGCTCAATGAATCCCTCGATTGTCGTGGGTAGAGACGGGGAAAGGGAGAGTGGACCACAAGCAGCTTAAAAAAGGGAATAACAAAAACAACCGGCCCTTTCCGAAGCTATGTATGCGCCGTTTCCCTGATGCTATGCCATGGTATTGGAAGGAAGAAAATAGAAACACTGGCGGCTGGAATATCATTACTACGCGCCCCCACAAACCCGTTCAAACGGCCCCCACCTCGCCTGAGATATCGGATCATTCCTGAGAAAAGTGTTTCATCAGATCGCCAAAGAACAGAGAAATCCTTTCGTTTCATCACGACGCCTGCGCAGAGGGCGCTGCCGGGGTCGGGGGTGGCGCCTCGGCGGCCCTCAGCCTCGTCCTGCGGGGAGGTGGCGTCTTGGGTGGCAGCTTCTTTGCTGGAGCGCCGCCGTTGCTGGGGCTGGTGCTGTTGGATTTGTTACTGGCGTTGCCGCTGCCGTTGAGGAGCACCTCGGGCAGGGCGGGCGTGGTAGGCTTTCCGTGCCTATGCCTCGGGACAACGGGCAAGACCTTTTTCGGTTTCGGCGCCGGCTCCGCCTCTTCCTTCGAGTCCTCTGTCCCCGTCACCTCCGCCTCCGCAGCAGCAGCATCCTTTGCGTCGTCCGCGGCGGCCCTGCTCCGGCTCGGGGTCTTGACCCCCGGCTTCTCCATGACTGCTGCGACGTCGACGACGCTGACGTTGCTCTGGGTCTGGGAGTGCGACAGGCTGATGCCGAGGAACTTGCGGGCGACCTCGCCGACCTCGGGCGCGGCGCCGCTCTCGCCCAGCCACCTTACCTTGGAGACGCGGTCGACCAGGCGCAGGGTGGTCTCGTCGGCGGGGGCGAAGTGGACGTTGCCCTCGCCGCTGAGGATGGACAGGACCTTGAGGATCTCCTCGCGCTTGTAGTGGGGCGGGTGGCTCAGCTGGGTGTGCGCCAGCAGGGGGTACAGCACGCGGAGGTAGGTGTGGCGCAGGGCCATTGACTCGTCTGGGAGGTCGAGGAGGTTGCGGATGATGACGTCCAGCAGCACGCGCAGGTCGTTGGTGTAGAAGTACTCGTAGGTGCCCTTGGTCGTGAACAAGAGGTAGAGCAGCTTCAGGATCAGCAACTGGAGGGACGTCTCCGTCTCCCTGTTCAGCAGGAGGATGATGTTCTCGCCAAAGGTCCGGAAGCTGGGGCCGTCGAGGCTGAGGATCTTGATGACGCGGTTGGTGATGGGCACGGCTGGGGTGGAGGTGTCGACGGCGGCGGTGGTAGCGGCCACCATGTACTGCTCGTTCATGACCAGCAACACCCGTATGATGGGGTAGTGGTAGGGGTCGTTGACGTCGTCCGAGAGGCCCTCGATCAGCTGGAACATGTAGATGACGAAGTCGTCGTCGACGCACAGCAGGTCGTCGAGGCGCAGGCGCTCGATGCGCGCCATCTCGTACATGAGCTCGAGCAGCAGGCGGTGCAGCCTCCGGTCGTCGTCCCTGCGGCTCTTGATCAGCTCGACCAGCTTGGGGAAGCAGCCCTCGTCTATCATGGACTTGAAGGTGGCCTCGTCGGAGCGGCCGTCGAGCAGCAGGAAGTTGGCGATTACGTTGAGGGCGCTGGGGTCGTCCTCCTGGAGCAGGCTGTGCATGATCTGGGTGCGGACGTAGTCCTGGTTGCCGCAGAAGATCTGGCTGTCGATGAGCATCTGGGAGCAGCTGGCGACGTCATCCTCGCTGTGCAGGAACGAGTCCCGGCAGGTCGAGACGAGGTAGAGCCAGGACCGAAGGGAGTCGTCGATGGTCTCGTGCGAGTCGCATTGTGCTACCGATACGATCTCTCGGAGTTCTGCAGCCCTCGAAAACAATTAGCCGTCATCGTCCCCTTGCTTGGTGTTTATGCGACCACCACCCTCGCGCGCAGGCGGGAAGGAGGAGGGGGTTCGTGAGGGTGGACTGACCATCCCAGAACTGCTCCTCTGTCTCCACGGACACTTCAATGTCCGCCATGGTGAAGGTAGAAAACCGCAAGCTTTCGCACTATCATCACGAAGCAGCCGGGTCGCACGATGGCGGCGCGTTGTCGTAATTGTACAGTAAAAGAAGAAAAACGGTGGGCGGGTAGTTGCAGTGCAAAGAAGATGCCCAGATTTGACGTGGTTCTGGGAAGGTGTTTGGATCTGGGATCTGGTGGTATCCCGAGGTCGATCGGCCGGGTGTGTGTGTGTGGGCAGCAGACGAGACCAAAGAGTGACAAGCCACACAGACTTGACTGAACATGCAAGCACCCAGATGCCCAGATACGAACAAAGTTGGAGATTCAATTTAGTCCAGCCTGACCGCACCTGCAGGCGGGTGCAGCGCGTGGGGACCGCCAATGCCGGGCGACCTGACGGCCCTGACGGCCAGCCCACCTGAGAGTGGGCAGGAAGGAGCCAAGTGTGGGGAAAAGGAGTCGTCGCATACGGACCCCGCCGCGACGCAATCCGGTTTGGCACCCGTTTTGAGTATGTGTGGCCAAGCTCTGCCCTCGACAATCCATCTCGTGTGCTGGCCACTTGGGAGTCAGCTCGACTGCTGGTCTTGAGGGTATTCCGAAACAGACTATCCCCCAAGGAGGGTAGTCTTGGGGAGTGTTCATTATGCCGTCCTCCCGTCCTCCCCACACGAATACACGACACTTCACATTACACACTACGGGAAGAAAGGACGATCAGCAGCAAGGTTGACTCAAAGGGGTCCTTTGACCTCTTGTCAGCCGACCAGCCAGCCAACCCGTTCGTTGCCTTACGTTCCCGTCAGCCAAGACACCCCGGCGATAGACCCCGAGAGTGACAAGCACGGTGGCAAAGCTTGTCACTTGTAGAATGATAATGTCTTGTTTAGTGTAGAAATGCATAGGTAGTCCCACAAAACCAGTTCGCCGCCTGAATGCACCCTGATGCTTGTTCCATGAGTAGGATATGATATTCGGTACCAAAACGCCGAGCTGGTGCAACTCCTGCTGGATCACCTCCGAACTCACCCCCGATCCAATGCCTTTCGTATGTCCTTCACCTCCTTCCAGATCTCGCCATCATCTTCGCACGCGTTGGTGCCCCTCCCAGATTCCTCGCGGGAGACTCCCACACAATGAACGCCTGGGCGGTCCTCGGCTCAGCCGTGCCGGTGCTTACTCCGTCCATGACGGCTAGTGCACTTCTCCAGCTCCCTCCGGCGTCGATCTTCTGGCTTTTCTCTCATTTCCAAGAGGTTGACGAGGGGCAGCATCGACGTAGCTTCGCGAAGCATGGCAATGCGGCCCTCGGCGTCCATCAGCCGCCTCCCAAGGACGACCGGCGTCGTGTACTGGCCGAGCGGCGTGGGGGCCGTGGGCATCCCCGCATCCTCACCCGGCCCGTGACCACCCAGGCTGCTGGGCTGTGACTGGGCGGCCGCAGGGCTCTACCTCTGCTGCCTCTCGCTCTCGTCCAGCGCAAAGTCGGTGGCTGAGTCCGGGTCGACGCTCTTGAGCAGCAGCACGAGCCGGTACGCGCTGTTGCCGTTGAGGTAATACCTGTGCAGCTTCTTGGAGCGGAGGAACCCCAGGCGCTCGTACAGGCGCATGGCGGGGATGTTGGTCTCCTCGGTCTCGAGGACGACCTCGTCGGCATTGCGCTCTGCCATGGCGTCGATGGCCTTCTTGACGAGCGCCGTGGCCACGCCCTGGCCGCGGAAGGTGGAGGAGACGGCCAGCATGGCTATGTAGCCCCGGCGCGTAGGCGGCGAGTGTGACGAGTGTGTCTCGAGCTTGCAGACGATCACGCCTATGAGTGAAGAGTCCTCGGGGTTGAGCGCCTGGTCGGTTGGTCAGCGCTGGTGTGACCAGGTTGGGCGCGAGATGCGTGGGCATGCCGTGAGCCGGCGAGGAGGGGGAGGGCGGCAGTCATGTATTCCTTACCATGAAGCAGAGGTGGCCCCATTGGTACAAGAAATACCGGTAGACATAGATGCTGTAGGGCTCGCTCAGGTCCTTTGATATGAGGGCGCGTATGGAGGGCAGGTACTGGGCCTCGAGGCGGTGGGCGTACTGGATGTACTTGAGCTCGGAGGGGAGGCTCATGGTGGCCGGCTTGGAGGAAGAGATGCTCCTGACGGCTGGCACAAGAATGATTACAAGAGAAGACAGCAGGTAGAAAGAAAAGAGCGAAATCATAAGCGCAGCACCGAGACGTGCCCCCAAAGGACCATTGTGGAATAAAGGGAGGCAGTGGGAAGAAGTGGCTGCCCCGTGCCGGTTGGCGGGTATGAAGTGGGCGAGAGCGGGAATGGGCAGGTTAATGTTACGAGCACGGGTGCCGTCAAAGGATCGGGGATGGTGAGAAGTGGCCGCAGCGTCACCCGACTCGGGTCTGCACGCACCCAAAGGTTAGGCCAGGCCAGCTCTGGGAAAACCGTTACGCTAAGGCTGGTGCCAGGTGCGGAGACTGACGGTCTTGCTCACTGATTTGGAAGGTGAGGTCGCTGGAAAGAAGAGAGAGAGAAGAAAAATTTCACCAGGCCGATTCAGGCCCAATAGTGAGTGAGTGAGGGCCGTCCGGTCAGCTCGAGCAGCTGATAGACCAGGTAGACCAGACTATGTGAGCTTTCACATGCTTCGAGTCTGAACTGCACTACACTACCACAGCACACTGCACTGGACCGCGTGCAGCAAAAAGAGTGTCACGGTCCAACTGCCAGACCCTGGCAGGCCTGTGTGCCCCGAGACAGGGATTAGGGATCAAAAGGGGGTAGGACGGTAGACGAGGGGCCTTCCTCCAGCCAACCGCCAGACCAGCCCGGGACCACCCAGACCAGCCTAACCAGCCTAACCAGCCAGACAGAGGGCTCCTGGGGGGCCTTGGGAGCCTACCCGGCCCCGAGGCTGGCCTCCGACGCCGCTACCGAGCAGCACGCACCCATGACGTCGATCCCGGTCGCCAAAATTAAAACAACGCGCAGACAGACGTGAGGGAAGCGGGAAGGAAACGCCATAAAGATTAGATCTATCGCTGCTCGCCCAGGCCACCTAACCCCTTATACTCCTGAGCACAAAAACCCTCCGAGACAGGGCTGACGCTAGCTCCAATACAATATCACCCGCCAGCAGCGAGAGCCCCAGAGCTCGCTGGGCAGCAGCGCAAGGGGACCCGCAGCCCCTCCGCCGCAACGCACATCGGAGCACAGCACAGCACAGCCAGCGCACACCAGGCGAGACCGACCGCCCTTCGACCAGAGATCCAGCCGACCGGCACACCATAGCCGGCACAGCCAAGCCGAAGCCATGGCATCGGAACTGCGCCGTAGGGTCGCCCTCAGGGGAGACGGCACCCCACCCGAGCCCGAGTCCCCAATCTCTGTCACCCCGAGCGGGACGACAGCCCCATCCGGCCCGGTGACAAGGTCAAGGTCGTCCACCACAGCCAGAAGACCCGCAAGAGGAAGACCGGCGCCATCTTCCTGCTCGGCAGCTTGTTCGGCCTGATCGCCGCCGGCTTCTTCGCCAAGAGCAACGACCTGATAGACTTCCCAGAGATCGGCGACCTGAGCGTCGACAGCCTGCTGGATGTCTTGCCTGCAGGCCTGGTCAAGGACGTGCGCGACCTGGTGGTATGTTTCTCAACCCCCCCCCCCCCAGGCTCCCCTGTCCTTTCTGTTGGGGCTTCTGCCTGACGCGTGTTCCATCTCATGAAATAGAAAGGAGAGCGTGACCTGGCGGACTCATACGATGCCTTCTCCGTCGGCATGAAGGTGCGGTCAGAGGGCCTCGAGGCCCACCACTCTATGATCATGATCCCAGGCGTCATCTCTACCGGGCTCGAGTCTTGGGGCACCGCTAATGCCTCTCGCCCCTACTTCCGGAAACGCCTGTGGGGGTCGTGGACCATGATGAGGGCACTGGTGATGGAGAAGGACAACTGGAAGAGGCATATCATGCTGGACAAGAAGACGGGGCTGGACCCGCCCAACATCAAGCTGCGCGCCGCCCAGGGCTTCGACGCCACTGACTTCTTCATCACCGGCTACTGGATCTGGAGCAAGATATACGAGAACCTCGCCTCGCTAGGCTACGATCCCACCAACTCCTTCACCGCGGCCTACGACTGGCGCCTGTCGTACCAGAACCTCGAGGTGAGGGATCAGTACTTCACGCGGCTGAAGCTCTACGTCGAGGCCGCAAAGCTAGGCATGAACCGAAAGGTGGTGCTTGTGTCGCACAGCATGGGAAGCCAGGTCCTCTTCTACTTCTTCCACTGGGTGGCATCCGAGCAAGGCGGCCGCGGTGGGGACTCGTGGGTCGAGGATCACGTTGAGGCCTGGATCAACGTCAGCGGCTGCATGCTAGGCGCAGTCAAGGACATACCGGCGGTGCTCTCCGGTGAGATGAAGGACACGGCCCAGCTTGTGAGTCTCCCAAAATCCATTGGCTCGCCCGAAAGATGCTGACTGCAAATGCTGGAGAACGCCTTCGCCGTATATGGCCTGGAGAAATTCTTGAGCAGGGAGGAGAGGGCGGAAATGTTCCGCGCAATGCCAGGCATCTCCTCCATGCTCCCGATCGGGGGCGACGCGGTCTGGGGCAACCTGTCCGGCGCCCCAGATGACCTGCCGGGCCAGGAGCACTCGTATGGTTCCTTCCTGAATTTCCGCCAGGGCGTTAACTGGACCGTCCCCGAGAAGAACATGACGGTCGCCGGGACGATGGGCTACCTCCTGAACTCGACCGAGGACTGGTACCAGAACCAGATCAAGAGCAGCTACTCGCACGGCATCGCGCGCACCACCAAGGAGGTCGAGGAGAACGAGCACGACCCCAGGAAGTGGATCAACCCGCTGGAGACGCGCCTGCCGCTCGCCCCGAGCATGCAGGTCTACTGCTTCTACGGCGTCGGGAAGCCCACCGAGCGGGCTTATTACTACAGGACCCCGGAGTCGCCGTCGAACCTCAACATCACGATCGACACGGGGCTCATACACGGGGTTATCGACCACGGCGTCATTATGGGTGAGGGCGATGGGACGGTGAACCTGCTGAGCTCTGGCTTCATGTGCAATAAGGGCTGGCACATGAAGCGGTATAACCCCGCCGGGGTCAAGGTTACCGTCGTCGAGATGCCGCACGAGCCGGACAGGTTCAACCCGCGGGGCGGGCCGAACACGGCCGACCACGTCGACATACTCGGCAGGGCGACGCTGAACGAGCTGATATTAAGGGTGGCCGCCGGCAAGGGAAACACCATCAACAACTACGTTGTGAGCAACATCTCGCAGTATGCGGACAGGGTACAGGTGTTTGAAGAGGAGGATTGATCGGACGGAGTTCTCAAGATTCTTAGGCTGCGGTGTTCCCTTTCTGTATTTGCATGTAGGGTGCTCTAGACACGGGAGGCGTCCGTGAGGATTTAGACATGGGCGGTTCGGCGGCGGTCCGGGGCCTGTAGATGTTTACGCGCGACATGTACTATTCGTTACGTATACCCACTCCTATTTGGAGACATGAGATATAGTTGATTTCGGCGCAATGACAGCGGGGTTCGCAGGAGGTTTCAGTTTCTCATTCAAGTGCGCTAAGATGACACCTATCTTTTGCCTGCCAGAGGGTCATGAAGCAAGGTTTACAGCAAGGGTATCATACAGCTCGGAACCAACAATAACGACCAGATTACCGAAGGGTACTGACAAGATCACCGGCAACGTCAAAATTCCCAGCCCTCCTCTTCGTCTTCCTCAACTTTGCTCGCAGCCCTCTCCTTCGTCGGCGTCTTGCCCTCCTTCTCCTTGAGGTACGCAAAGATATCTCTCGAGCTATAAAGCGACGCCCTCAGGCCCCAGGGGTTTCCGGAGCCTATGCCCAGGTACGTGAACGCGTCTATGTGGCAGTTAGCGGACAAACCCCTCGACGGCCTCATAAGCGCAGTTGGGAGCGAGAGACGAGAGGAAGACAAGAGCAGCACCCACCGGCCTTATAATAGATGGGCTTCCCACCCGCGCGGTCCCGCACGAGCTCCAGCTGCCGCAGGCGGTGCAGCACGCGGGCGATGTCGTCCTTGTCGCGGAAGTCGTACGTGTAGATGCAGACCAGGCGCTCCCTGGGGGAACCTCGCTCCTCGCGCGGGGCCACCTTGGCCGCGATCCCGAGCTCGTTGCGGGCCGTCGCCTGTGCCACGCTCGCCCAGACCTCGTTGACGGAGGTCGGCTCGACGAAGAGCATCCACTGCGGTCGGGGGTCAGCCGTCTAGGTTTCCACACCGAGTGAGGAGCGCAAGGAGGGCATGGATGCAATATGGTGGGATGAGATCAACTTGCCTTGCCGGTCCGAACCTTCATGACCCTCGCCAGCATCAAGATATCGTTGACACACCCCTCCCTCTCAGCTGTGACCTGCCTGCTCATCGCCGTGCTCACACGACCCGCCCCGCCGGCCCTCTTCTTCTCCTCCACGGTCCGCAATAAATCACCAAACAGCTGCAGCCGCTCGCCACCGCCCTCGATGAAGGTATTGAGCTGTGCGCCGGACTCGGCAGGTGCCTCCTCGACACCGCCGCCCTCGCGCGGGATGAACGGATTAGCCACGTAGATCCACGGGATATTAAGGGTGACATCCGTCGTGGCTGGCGGGAGGCGCGCCAGGAAGTCGGACATGGTTTCGTTGAGCTGCTTGGCGGAGACCTGGCCCTCGTAGGGGTTGTGCAGCTTCGGCGCTTTGGCTGCTGCTGCTGCGGCGGGCGTCATGGCTGCTGATGATGGTGTTGAGGACGAAGCGTCCTTCTGACGTCCTGGGTGTACCATGTCATACTCCTCAATCTGGCGCCAATAGGCCTTCACGTCGAAGCCATCAGCTCTGGACTCCAGGGCGGCCACTTCATCTTCGTCTCCTGTTGTTGGTGTAAGTGATGCAAGCGGGTGAGATGGTGTGGGACAAATCGGCTTACCATAAAAGTCCGAGTCTGAGTCCATCCTGGGTTGGCAGGGTCTGCAACGATGAAACTTGATGCCGCACGTTTTGAAATGACCAAATTGGATATGAAATGATAGAACAGATACGACAACTGACAGACAGCGAAAGACAAGGTCCGAATAACAGACGCGTTTCGACGTGGGCAGCAGGGACGTCACTGAGCCAGGGTTGCAGCTGCCCTTGTGAAGTCAATATCGACAAACCCCTGGAACCCTTGCATATGGAACAGTACCCCCAGCATTTTCTTCACCTTGAGGCACATTGTATCCTTGCCGTGGACGGACAGTATACAGTGCAGGTCTGTATGTTCAGTTCAGACAGTCTCAGCTGAGCGCTCAATTGATCGCAAGCCAGCTTGGCCGCCGGCGAAATGGCTGAAGATGGTGAAAGGATCAAGTCCTTCCAGTCGATGATCCTTGACCTCCCACCTAGCTGCATCCAGTTCTGCCCTCGCTATCCCTCACTTTTTCTGGTCGGTACGTATTACCTGGAGACGAGTGAAGCAGAGTCGCAGGAGATAGAAAAAGACGAGGATGGTGGCGACATTGAGGTCGAGGCAAGGCAGGCCCAGAGCAAGTCGGGGAGCATCCTCGTGTTTGAGCTCGTGGATGGGCAAGCGCAAGTCTCTCTGTAATTCCAGAACCAATACAACACACTGATGCTAATGGCTTATGCAGAGAACTAAAAGAAACACTTCTTCAGCCGTCAGCCGTCTTTGACCTGCACTTCGCACCACAGGCAGACCGGGGAGATATCTGCGCCACCGTCTCCAGCACTGGAACCATATCCTTCTTCAGACTGAGCCCAGACGCCTCGAACTCAACGGAGAACACGCCAGGGGTTCAATACCTACAGCCTTTGAGCGTGTTGAGGATCCCTGAGCTGTCCGAGGACGACTCATTCACCTATTTCACATGGCACCCCGAGATCCCGGGCCTCATGGCCGTCACCACGTCCACCGGCAAAGTGATCCTCGCCTGTGTTCATGATGACTACAAGGGTATCAAGAAAATCCGCACAATCCTAAGCCACGACGCTGAGGCCTGGTGCGCCGCCTTCTCACCAATCTCACACCGGGAACCCGGCTCGGAAGAAACCCGTTCGACCGTGTTCTCTGGCGGCGATGACTTCAAGATGCTGCTCAAGACACACGCCACGCGCCCAGACGGCCAAGGACCTACGGACTCAGACCCAGAAGCCGCCGCATCTTCGGACGCTGATTCTGAATCCGAGGAAACCTGCATCCCGCCCCGCAACAAGAAGGGCATCCGCCACGACGCAGGCGTGACAGCCATCCTCCCCCTGGCGCTTACCACCCCGGACGGGTTCGGCATCGTCGTGACCGGAAGCTACAGCGACCACCTGTCGGTGTGGGGTGTGCTTCCCCCATACAAGGCCGACGGCATCATGCCGGCCAGCAGGCTGTTGAAGAGGATCAACCTCGGCGGCGGCGTGTGGCGGCTCAAGGTCATCGAGGAGCTTAGCAGCTATCCCGCCGATTCGTGGTCCGTCACGCTCTTGGTGTCGTGCATGCACGCCGGGGCGCGGGTCGTCCGCCTCGAGGGGTCCCCAGGGGCTGTCAACGACATCAAGGTGGTCTGGCGCTTCGAGGAGCACGAGAGTATGAACTACGGGAGCGACTATGCGTGGGTCGACGGGCGGGAATTCTTTGGCGAGGGCGAGGGGAAGAGGATTGTGTGTGTGTCGACTAGTTTCTACGACAAGAGGCTTTGCCTGTGGACGTTTTGAACACAACTAGGGGAGACAACGTTCTTGGCCAAGCGAGGAGCCTCGAGGGATACCTGGCCGAGCGAGCTATCCTACCAAAATGATCACACTGGAGCAACCCAACACATGGAGCGTCACCACTGCTACCGTGACACCAGATCCTGTGGAAGCACAAGATTGGCGAGAATGGCACTCTAGCCTATATGTAACACATCCATTTGAGATCTATACTGTTTTGGTAAAGTTATGCAAAGGCGTCTAGGAGACGTCTCAAGGTGGGCGAGAAGCGCAGAAAGCCCTCACTTCTCAGCCTTCTTCTCCTCTCCGCCCGCCGTGCCCGGCTGTCCCAGCACAGCCACAGCACCAACCAACCAGGCTGGCCACCATACACCCCATACGACAACGCTCGTGTACATGCTCCAGACATGCCACCCGAACGCCGCCTCGCGCAGGACCTCCCCCAGCCCGGACCACGCCGACCAGTACGCGCTCCACAGCGCCAGGACGGCAGTGGGCGCCAGCAGGTGGAGGAGCAGCGCCGAGGCCCACCTCGCGAGCGGTGACGAGGGCCGTGGCCGCACGAACGACAGTGGCACGGAGAGGAGGCCGACCATTAGTGACAGGGAGAAGTTGAGCGTCGCGAGCGTGGAGAGGAACATGCCCAGTAGCAGGAGGGAGAAGGACTGCATCAGCGCATACTGCTGTGCTGTTGGGCGGAATCTGGTGGTTAGGAGGTGGGAGGCAAGGTGTGGGAGGGCGGCGTTGAGGGCGGTGAAGAGGATGAAGACTGGGGTGTGCATCTGGGAGCAGTCAGTCTTCGTCCTGTCTGGATATGCATAGATTGAGGTCAAACTTACGCCCTGTGGCAGATTGTTGAACATGTAGAATGGCACTACCCCCAGGAACTGACACCCGGCGACAAGGACCAGAGGAAGCAATAAGTTCCTTTCATTAGCCGGTGTCAAAATAGAAACGACCGGCCCTTTTTCGTCTGTGGCACTCTTCTCCTTTTCGGCCGTCTTTGCCGGCTTATCGACATCCCCAGCCTGCCCGCTCTTCACCCACAGCGCGATGGATATGATGGTGAAGTTGGCCGCGACCAACATAGCGCTTGGCAGGTAGGTGCCAATACTGACAAATCGGTCCTTGTGCATGAGCAGGTAGAAGAAGAAACTCTGGTGCAGGTGCTCGAGCAGGTTGTTGAGGGAGCGGAAGGTGCCCTCCACCACACGGCCCATGGCCATCTCGTCCTGCCAGCCCTCGCCGTAGGGCCGCAGGGTGACGGCGTCGACGTGGTAGGGGATGAAGCAGCTGTGCGGTCCCGAGGCCATGCCGAGCCCCTGCTTCATCATTCCGCGCAGCATGGTGCGCAGCCTGTCGTCGTACGAGTCGCTGTGCGAGTACATCTCCTGGATGGACACGCCGATGCCCATCTGCCCGCCCGCGATGTTGACGACGCTGTTGATGAGGTCGAGGTTGGGCAGCTGCCCGTTGATGCCGTCGTACACGATGTGCACCGAGTGGAAGCGCTCCTCCTGCGTGTAGTCGAGCGCGATGGCACCCTGCAGCGCCCCGGACTTCATGGGCAGCGGGTCGATGCGCCGCGTGTCGTGGGCGTCGTGGTAGGCGTCCACCCACGCCTGCGGGCCCGCCAGGCTGTCGGGCGGCACCACGAAGATGATGTCCTTGGACCACAGCGACCACCGCCGGAAATACCGAGCCAATGTCAGCAGCAGCGCAACGCCCCGCCTGTTGAGCTCGCCCCGGGCATTCTCCCACGCTGCGACCAGCACGATGGCCTCGGTGGCGTCTCCTCGTGGCGCCTGCAGGATGGCGTAGACGTTCTCGCCGGCATAGGTGTTGCCCGAACTCGAGTATGTGAAGTTCTGCCGGCCGACCTTGAGCCCAACCGCCTTGAAGATGCCCTCGAGCCCGTCGTTGACCTCGACATTGCTCCGCCCCACGAGTGCGTCGACCTCGTGCTTGTAGGCCCTGAAGACGTTCTGGTCGCTGCCACCGAAGTACGTGTGAACCTGCCCCGGTAATAGTGCGTTCTCGGAGATGTACGTGCGCCGCGAGTAGTCGTTCTGCGGGAGCATAAGAAGCCATACGACACCGACGACTATGCAGAGCAGGGAGATGTAGGGCGGCAGCTTCAGGAGGCGCGGGTCGCGTCGGAGGCGCAGGGCGCCGGCTGCAGCGGAGTTGTCAGTCACGAGACCATGGGCAGTGAAGACCTCTACAGCCAGAAGGCAGGATCGGTCGCAACTCACACAGAAGCCGCGACATCTTCTCGGGCTCGGGCGGCCTTGGGCACTCAGGGGAGCCCCGTGTTCGGTATGGAGAGTGGTTCTGGCAGCAGGTGTCCCTTCAGACGCCTGCAAGCCGACAAAATGCCCAGAGGAGTCACTTTTTGTTATTCAAGGATCCATGGAGTCGAAACCCAGCGTCCACCCCCAGAACCGGCTTGATGATGTACTGAATGCCGTGTCTTGTTGTGGTACAGTTGACCGTGGAGCTTCCAGGTAGCTTACCTGGCTGGTAGCTGCCAATTGCATAGCACCCCCGCTACATGCATCTCACGCTCGGGACAGGCTCTCGTTGCTTGGCCATCATCAATGCCACGCCCCGTGGGAATACCGTTATGATATCCAATTTGCTCTGCTGTGATATTCAGCCTGCTTCTAACTATATGATTGATTAAACGGCCCTGCAAGCTACCAAAGCAGAAACTCCGACCAGACCGTAAAATCTGCCCTACCAGCAACGCCAGCCAGCCTCTTTCCTTAAACCATCGTAACATGCACCACCGCACCGCGCCCATGACAAGAACTCATATTAGCGTAGAAAGGAAGAATCCGAACAAGCCAAAACTGCGCCAACTAAGGCCCCAGCCTCTGCCCAGCGCTGCCAGTACCAACAACCCCCAGCGGCACCCCCTGCGAAGGACCTGCGCCAGCACCCGCCGTGGGGAGCACCCCAAACCGCCCATACGTCTTCTGGTCGACGCTCACGTAGCGCGGCAGCCTCTGCAGCAGCTTGAGGCGGGCCTCGATCCACCGCAGCGCCTTCTCGGGCGGCGACAGGAACTTGAGGTAGCCCAGGCCGCACACGTAGCCCACCACCAGCCCGGCCACGTGCCCTACCAGGCTCGTGCTGGGCACCAGCGCCGCGATGACCACCACCAGGATGAGGGGCGTCGCCCATGTCGGGATGTTGTACGTGGCGATGGTGAAGTGTGGGTTGGTCCGGTACGTGCGCATCGCCTCTGCGCCTAGCAGCAGGAAGAACCACACGCTTGCGCCCATCACGCCGTTGTTGGAGTGGAGAATCGCCTTTTCAATCAGGATGTAAAGGAATGCTGGGAGGGTCGAGAAGGCTGTGGATTTGGTTGCTCTGGTCAGTTGGGTTCCTCTGAAGTGTCAAGAGCGGGATAAATCTCACGCCCAAAGAACAGCGCCAAGCTGGTCAATGTCCCGTATTCGCTCTCGAATCGCTCCAGAAGAGGCGTGATCGCGAGGACGTTCATGATCATGTGCAGGAAGTTGAGGTGGATCAGCGGGTACGTGTTGGTCCGGTACACTGGCCATAGCTATTAGTTCCCATGTTGTGTGCGTAATTGTCCAATCCCCTCCATGGATCAATTGTCCTTGGATCCGGACCACCCTGCGGACAGTAGCACTCACAACTTGTCAATCCGACCTCATCCGGCACCAGCGCCCCCCAGGCCTGGATGTCCCATCTCGCCCCCAGCACCACGCCCGCCGCCCACGTGCCCACCAGGATAAGAATAACAAGCCGTGTGAAAAGGGGCAGCCTGTAGACATATGATTTTGCGCGCCCGGCGCTGAAGGACTGGAGGGTCGGTGTAGACATCGCAATGGCTTCGCGGGGAGTCGACCGCAGAGATGTTGGTCGCGGGAAGGGTGAGAGTTAAGGTGGGCTGCGCACGTGTCCCGGGTCTGCCGAACTTATAGTCCAGTGGGGTCCGATTCCTGGGTTTTCTTGAGCTGAGAGACCCAGTCTGTGATCATCTTGCGAGCGGTATTTCCGCTCGAAGTGTCACCAAGAATATTGCTGGCGCGGAAAAAGATGACACGCCTCGAGCATCGGGAAATTGAATTCGCATGCTGTCGGCCTGTCGCGAATAGATACCGCCCCGAACAGGGATTATCTCTTATCTGGCCACCCCGCCAAGTGCCTATCCCAGAGTCCAGAACGCAGCCAATACAACAGAGAGATGCTTGTAGCCAGAATTAACCCCCGTCCTTCACATGTCAGCATTCCCCATGTGTTCTCACCACAACACCAAACTTTTAAGGAGTTGTATGTCAACTATATGTGATTTACTGTTCTATAGAGTATGGTTATATACACCTTCTGTCTACGGGTCTCAAAGGAGGTTATCCTTTAGGAGGCTATCCCTTAAAGAGTTTACTTATATTAGTAGGTTATTCTATAGGTTATTCTATGAAGAGTTCACTTATGGGAGGTCGTCTTGTAGGAAGTAGACCCATGGGAGGTTGTCCTGTGAGAAGCTTGTCCCATAACAACCTGGGAAGTTATACCCTGGCCATATGTCCCTCAGGGGGTTACTACGCAGGATGTTGTGTAGTAGGACATTGGAAGATTGTCTTTCAAGAGGTAGTCCTTGTGAAGGTAGCTTATAGAAGGTTATCCTATAGGAGGTTGGGAGGTTGTCCTACAGTAGAGTAGGAGGTTGTCCTGCAGGAGAGTAGGAGGTTGTCCTGCAGGAAGTTGGCCTATGTGCAGTTCGGGGGGCAGATGCCGTCGCCGCGTAGCACACACCCGAGCAAAGCTTATGATGAAACTGGTAGGTTCTTGAACGTTTAAAATGATTCCATTTGTACAACCTAAAGAAAATGCGACGTTGCCTGTCAGGGCGATGTAAAGTTCCAAACCGATGAGCTCCATAACCCGAGAACCCCTCCGCCGAAAACAAGCCAGTATGGTATTTAAAGTATCGTCTTCTTCATCTCTTTTCCTCCCCACACTCCCGTCGTGGTCCTTATGTGGACCGTGGCTGATGGTGCTCATCGCCTTATATCTTGACACAGCTGATTGGGTGCCTCAGCTCCCATATAAAAGTGTTATATTTATTTGTTGGCCTTGGCCATGGTGTTCAGGGCGCTGCCGTTCTTGAACCACTCGATCTGGCCGGCGTTGAAGGTGTGCGACAGCTGGACCTCGAAAGGCTTGCCGTCCTTAGGCTTGACGACCATGGTCAGGGGCTTGCCAACCTCGAGCTCGGTGCACTTGAGGTCAACCTGTAGACATACGATTAGCATACTGAGTTTTTATATAGCTCTCGGGTGTGGAAACGTACCTTGGCGTCAGTGGGGATCTTGTCGTAGTCCTCAGGGTTGGAGAAGGTCAATGGCAGCATGCCTTGCTTCTTCAGGTTGGTCTCGTGGATACGGGCGAAGGATCGGGTGATGATGGCAACACCACCGAGGTGACGGGGCTCCAGAGCGGCGTGCTCACGGGAAGAACCCTCACCGTAGTTCCAGTCACCAATGACAACCCACTTGATGCCCTTGGCCTTGTAGTCACGGGCAACAGCTGGGACGGCATCCCACTGGCCGGTGGTGACGTTCTGGATCTTGTTGGCCTCGCCGTTGGCGGCGTTCATGGCACCGATCAGCATGTTGTTGGAGATGTTGTCCAAGTGGCCACGGTACTTCAACCAGGGACCGGCCATGGAGATGTGGTCGGTGGTGGTCTTGCCCTGGGTCTTGATCAGGATGGGGGCGTCAACGTAGTCCTTGCCGTCCCATGCGTTGAAGGGCTCGAGGACCTGGAGACGGTCAGAGGAAGGAGAAACCTGGACGGAGACGGCGGATCGGTCGGCGGGAGGAGCCTGGTAGGTGTCCATGCCAGGGTCGTAACCCCTGGTGGGGAGACCGTCACCGGTAGGAGCCTTCAGCTGGAACTCGTTGCCGTCCTTGTCCTTGAGCTTGTCGGTCAGGGGGTTGAAGGACAGAGATCCAGCAACGGTCATGGCGACGACCAGATCGGGAGAGGTCACGAAAGAGTGGGTAGCAGGGTTGCCATCGTTACGGCCGGTGAAGTTTCGGTTGTAGGAGGAGATGATCGAGTTGGCGTCGCCCTTCTTGACGTCACGGCGGTCCCATTGACCAATGCAAGGACCACAGGCGTTGGCCAGGACAACACCGCCGTACTCCTCGAAAGTCTGCAGCTGACCGTCGCGGGCAATGGTGGCACGAATCTGCTCGGAGCCAGGGGTGACGAAGAAGGCAGACTTGGCCTTCAGACCGTGGTCCATGGCGTCCCGAGCGATGGAGGCAGCGCGCGACATGTCCTCGTACGAAGAGTTGGTGCAGGATCCGATCAGACCGACCTTGAGCTCCTCGGGCCAGTTGTTGGCCTTGACAGCCTCGCTGAACTTGGAGATGGGGGTGGCCAGATCGGGGGTGAAGGGACCGTTGATGTGAGGCTCGAGCTCGGACAGGTTGATCTCGATCAGCTGGTCGTACTCGGCGCCCTCGTCCTCGCGCAGCTCCTTGGCGTAAGTGCGGGCGAAGTCACCAATATCCTTACGCTTGGTGGCCTTGAGGTAGTTGTACATGCTGTCGTTGAAGGGGAAGACCGAAGTGGTAGCACCAATTTCCGCACCCTGCATTCACTGTTAGTGATTGAACAATCATTTCAAGGACAGGAAAAGACATTCCATATTGCACACGGTCCCCATGCCTGTAGCAGAAACGCTGTCGACGCCAGGTCCGAAGTACTCAACAATCTACTCTATGTTAGTTAACCTGCAACGGACAAGGGCTAGACTTGTACTCACCGCGCCAGTGCCACCCTTGACGGTGAGGATACCAGCAACCTTGAGGATAATGTCCTTTGGCGAGGTCCAGCCGTTCATCTTGCCGGTCAGCTTGACACCAATGATCTTGGGGGCCTTAAGCTCCCAGGGCAGGTTGGCCATAACGTCGACGGCATCGGCACCACCAACACCAATAGCGCACATGCCGAGACCACCAGCGTTGGGAGTGTGAGAGTCAGTACCGATGAGGAGACCACCAGGGAAGGCGTAGTTCTCGAGCAGGATCTGGTGGATAATACCAGAGCCGGGCTTCCAGAAACCGATGTTGTACTTGGCGCATGCGGTGGAGAGGAAGTTGTAGACCTCCTCGTTGATGCTGACAGCGCGATCCAAATCCTTCTCACCACCGACCTGGGCCTCAATCAAGTGGTCGCAGTGGACGGTGGAGGGGTTTGCCACGGAGGGCATACCGGCGGACATAAACTGAAGGATAGCCATCTGGGCGGTGGCATCCTGGCAGGCGACACGGTCTGGCCTCAGCTTGAGGTATGAGCTGCCACGGGTGATGTCCTGGCCTTCTGGGTCGTCCAGATGGGAGTACAGGATCTTCTCGGCGTATGTGAGGGGTCGGTTGAGCCTGCTGCGGACAATGGCAAGGTTCTCGGACATCTTCTTGTAGTTGATGAAGTTGCCCTCTTCCCAGTTGTTCTGCTTGACCTGTTCACATGCAAGGTTGACGTCAGCCGACAGCTCTGGGGACAGACACATGCACAAACACGGGGGTGCGGAAGCTGGAGACAGCTTCGCACGGCGCGCGGGTGTAGGGGCGATAAACGCACCTTGCGGTCAAGAGGGGAGTCTGTGACGGTGGCCATGGACCGTCGAAGGCCCAGGGAGCCGACGGCGGCACGGCTCCGGGCGACGTGGCCCAAAACCTGACGAGAGGCCAACATTATGGAGGATGGTGGTCCCTTTGGCTGAGGGGAGGCGTGTGTGTAGAATCAACGATCTGAGTGGAGATTGGGGGGAGAGGTCACACGAATGGAGCTCTCAGTATTGGGATGAAGGCATTGATCTGCCACCTGAATATTGGGGAGAAGAGACAGGAAATTGATCGTGATTGTGGAGGAGTGAAAACGTGGGAGGGAAAGAGCAGAGGGTGAAAAGTGTGAGAGGAGCAACGAGGTTTTAGATAGCAACCTTGGAAACTCGCTCGTGGCCGGTGGCCCGTGGCTCCTGCTCTCCTCGCCCTCGGCGCAGAGGCAGCGGCCCAGAAGGCCACTGGCATTGGCACTGGGCGCTAGAGCAACCCGCCCAAAGCTGGCACCCCTGCCACCTCACCTCTGGCCCCACCGAGGTTCGTCTTCCCCCAGTTTTACGTCGTGGGCATAGCCGGGCCAGCCAATCACGCGTGTTTGATTTTCAAATGCTCGGAGGCAAGGATCCTCAGAAGGTTGTGTAGCCAAAACGTCACCAGGATGCGGCCGGTGTACAGCCGGGCTGCCGCTCGGAGAGGAGACGTATCTTCGACCGGATTTGTGCAACGTCCAGCACCGCCACGGCCGTCGAGGACGGCTGTATTACAATTGTGTGCTGCCGATGGCACAGAGGAGGATATTCTCCGACCGCGAGTTACCAGGAATGGTGCATCCACCTGTCCAGAACATGCACGTGTGTGGGACTGTGTCATGTCAAGCTCGAGCATGTGCTTGTCTCGACGTCTGGGTACAAGGTGTACAGCCGAGGAGTAGACACCTACCGTTGAGATATCCTCCATGGGAAAGATCTCTTACTGAATAACCTCCCATGGCATAACCTCCCATGGGTTAATGTCCTCCTGGATGACCTCTCACGGAACGACCTCCTATGGGATACCCTCCGTTAGGATAACCTCTCATGGGATAACTTCCTACGGGATAAACTCCTATACGATAACCTCCTAGGGGAAAACCTCCTGCAGGATGGCCTCCTTGGTCATCATTCTGAGCCGGCATATCGAATGATCACAACAGACTGTCGACATCAACTAGTTGGTGTGGTGCAGATTTCCCATCGTGTTTAGCCTGCAAATGCCTCAGGGACACGGTATCGGCGTCGGGCGTGTCGTCTACTGCGCTACCGGTGTGTCCGTGGGGCCAGCCCTTCCATCCGGCCGCCCACCAGCCGCACCGAGCTCTGCTACACATATCGATGTGCTGCATTGTTCCACCCTCGGCTGCTGAATCAGGCCCCGTTGACTGGCCAAAGCTCTCAGCCGCATCCGGAAAACTGGGGATGCCCTCATGCCCACTTAACATCTATGTCATAATTTACTGCAGATATCCGTGGACCACGTAGATAAATACCAAATACGATCCCGTAAATAAATTGCCGGCAGGTCAGGCACATCGGAGCAAAACAGACACGGTCCCTGGTCTGTAACGCGGCGGTGCGGCAAAAAATTAATTCCTACTGAAAATTTTCAACGGCCTGCAGACCACCCTGGTAAGCAGTCTGGAAGCTTGGAGGCGGGTTGATGGGGGAGGGGGAGATTCCCAAGGTCGCAGTGGCCCATCCGGCGCCCCAGAACCTGGAGAGCCCTGTGGAGGAGCGCGCTTTTTTGGGAAGCTCGTGTGGGTCTTGCGACTGCCACTGGGGCCGCGACGCCTCGGTCTACGAGATTCCGCTTCGGCTAAGAAAGGCGTTAAGCCCGCGAGCTCGACGACAACCTCGTTTTTCGGCCCAAAGCCGACTCGGGTCGTGGCCACAATGCGCGCGCGACCGCTGTTCGGACCCTTCATCTCTGATACATAGCACCAAATCCTCGCGTCGCCATCAGGGGGCATTGCTCCCTGTTGCGACTGACTGACTGACTGACTGTCCGTGGAAATTTATGCGGGATTCTCTCATGCGCAGCACAACCCTGCCAGCTCGGTTGTCACCTAGTGGTGCAGCCGCGGGGTGCAACTGCTCGGCTGGGACTCACAGGGCCTTCTACTGATATTGAGATTGATTATCAGGCAAGTGAACATGGAATCGGGATATAGCGACAACACAGGGAGCAGAATGCTGTTGTCTCGGAGATAGACCAGATAGTTGGAGAAGCGCACTTGTTTGCACCACCCTGTCCTTTTAGCGCAAAATCAACCGTCTCGGGAATTTTCAACTCGCTCTCTCAAAACTTTCTCACACCGTACAATCTAATCGCATGTGAGAACGCCACGCCTACAAGGCCATCCCAAGCAACCCATACCCAACACATAACCAGACCTCAAGCCCAGAACCCACCCCAGGCCCTCAAATCGATCAAAATGGGTGTCGAGAACAAGCGGACGCTGACAAAGACCCGCCGGTACAGAAGGTGAGCGAGCAAATCCCCCCCCCCCCGCCACAGCAATGAGTCTGGCACTGACAAAGCCACCAGGGACATCGACCAGATCAAGGCCGACCTGCTGTCGCCCAAGCACCTCAAGCAGTACAAGGACACCAAGCTCGTCGAGGACCTGCCCGCCCTGGGCAGGCACTACTGTGTCGAGTGCGCAAAGTGGTACGAGGCCGAGTCCGCCCTGGTCGCCCACAGGCGCGGCAAGCCTCACAAGCGGAGGTGAGTTTCCCCATCGTTGCGATCAATGTGCGCATTTTTTAACGTCAGTTCTGTAGGGTCAAGCAGTTGAAGGAGGAGCCGTACACCCAGAAGGAGGCCGAGGCTGCCACGGGCCTGTGGACTGACAACAAGGGCCCGAGCAAGTCCAAGACCGACGACGTCGACATGTCGTGAGCGAGCATGGGTTGTACGGATGGTTACTTATCTACTCTACCTGCTGGGCCCATCTCGTGGTGTTACGCTCTCCAAACTCAGCAAAGTAGCTCTATGACACCCGCTCCGCGATGAGAGAGCAAGGATATCATCACGGTCAAAGGCGGCGGAGCCTGAGCATGGCGCTACGCTGGCGTCGACGCATAACACGGCCAGCGATTCCAGGACAGTCGGGATCTTATCGATGAGGTGAACTGTAAAAGGTGGAAAGACGAACTCTTGGGATCCAACTCTGAGGACCAGCTCCTCCCGTGTCGTATACCACGGTGCTGCTCCAGGCATCCCGGGTACGGAAATGGCCGGCATTTTGTCATCACAGCTCCGAGAGATCATCGACAGAAGGAAGAGAGAGCCGAAGACGGCCTCGAGGATGGCTACAGAGCCTCGTCGCTGTCGCAAAGAAGGTAGACGCCGCTAGAAAGCAGGACGTGCGTCGGCAATACAGGATCAGTTCAAGTAAAGCCGTTTCATGTGAACTTCCCGATTTCTGCGTTTTGCCTTGATTTCTCATGACCCCGCACGGCCTTATGGCTGATGAACTCAGTCAATCTCGGTACTGTACACCCATCAACAGCCATCGGCTGACTTGAGGAGGTCCATGTCTGCGATATCATTTTTGTTCTGGCTTTATGCTAAAGTGGAAGGCCAGCTAGGGCTACGCTTGATTTGTTCCATGTGATGATCGATGGCTATTCCGGTTACTCAGTACCGCTTCACTGCTTCCTCTACTTGGTCTGACGATGCCTGACATCACGGTTCGCCAGCAGGTCAGAACTATCTTGAGTGCCTATCGGCAGCAAGTGCTGGGGGCTGCAAGCATCAAGCGAGGGAGTCTTTCCATTCCTCTAGAAGGTTGAGACTTGTACTGGGGACTGGACCTCTTCTCCTGGGCCCACCTTATCAGGCCACGGATTTGCGATGTGGTCAGAGGTTGATGCTAGGTGGGGGAGTGACCGACGTGCGTTCGTGATATATGGGTGTTAACAGCCTTGAGCTGCGGCCTTATTCTCTAGCAAGCTGAGACAGGATTCTAGCCTTTCACGCTTTAACAATGCATAGCGACGGCTCCTGCTTGGGTGTGAGCGGCTCTCTGTCGCCTAACTGGAGGAGAAAGGTGAGGCGTGTCCTACCAAAGAGCTCGCAAGCAGAGACGGTCAAGTGTTTACCCACACATAAGTAGTTGTCTTGAGAGCTTAGTACCGACCAGCTGTCCCAGACACCCGGTACGGATGGGCGGTGACTGACTGCTGTCTTCTAACTCCCACCCCCTGTCCCCCTCCCCAGGCCCAACGAGTTCAACATCAGACGAGCGCACCTTAGATACCAGCCCTCCCACGCCTTCGAAACTTGTGCTCGAGCCGAGCCGCCTATCTGGCGCAGTCAGTAAGACGCCAGATTGTAAGACGACACCGGTTCGCGCAGCCCTTGGATCAGACACCATGCTTCGGCCTGGTGTTGAGGACCTGAGGGTTCTTTTTGTTTTGCGAGCTTCCCTCGGCCCTCTGGTTAGTCACGCTTGAGGATACAACACAACAAGGCTTTCTAAAAATTCAGTGTTCATTCGATGCTTCTCTTTCTTTTGCACCAGGTCCGTCGCATGATTCTGACAGTCATTGACGTCGTCGTCAGCTATCAAGGCACTTTGCCGACCCAACCAGCCCAGGTTTAAAGTCCCCCTCTCAGTCAACGATCAACTTGGTCAGGAGCTTCCCTTGGTTCTTTCCGCTAAACAGTCGCATCCAAGTCTCAGGCTGCTCCTCGATCCTCGCCTCGACAACAGTCTCGCCCTGGTCCAGCTTGATGGTCCCGTCTGCTGCAGCACCGATGAGCTCCCCAAGAATCTGCGGTGCCTTGTCCATGTAATCCAGCATGATGAACCCCCTGATCGTGATCCTCATTGAGATGACCTCGAACCAGTTCCTCAACTCCATCGGCTCGTCCTGCGCGTTGTACGACGCGACAGCACCACAGACAGCGACAGTCCCGAACTTTTTGACCCGCGTCAGCACCGTATCGAGCACGAACCCGCCTACGTTGTCGAAGTATACATCCACCTCGTCCGGAGTGACGGCCTCGAGGTCCTGGCGGAAGGTTGGGCTGTTGTAGTTGACGCACTCGTGCGCGCCGAGGTGGCTCTTGACCCAGGCGCATTTCTCGTCCGACCCCGCGATGCCGATGACCTTCTTTGCCTTGAGCAGCTTGACGGCGATCTGGACGGCCATGGAGCCCGTCGCGCCTGCAGCTGCGGAGATCACGATCGTGTGCTCCGGCTTGGCCTCCCCCGCGAAGTAGAGCCCACCGTAGGCTGCCAGGCCGGATGCACCGAAGGCGCCCAGGAAGTGTGTCACTGGGAGTCCGTTAGGAAGAGGGGAAAGAGGCTGGCATGTCGCTGCCTCCAGCACGATATACTCGCTCCAAATGCCGAGGTGGCTGAAGATGAGATGCAACGTCAGTCACATGTAGGACGGCAGCACCAACAGGCCTTCGCGACTGTTCTTGATCTCAGAGGATGAGAAGGCTAACGTACAAGTCCATCACCAGGTCACCAGGCTTATACGAGGGCGAAGCAGACTCCACGACCTCGGCGATGACGCCGGAGCGCATCGGAGAACCGACCGGCACTGTAGGTACATAGAACCGCTCCGGGGCCACCGTGCTGGCAATGACTTCGGGTTGGCAATGTCAGCTAGACTCCTGATCCGGCATAAAAAGTTACTGCACCTACAATTCCGCAGACCCGTATCGTTGGAGAAGTACTGGACTTTGGCCAACACCTGACCGTCCTTCAGCGCTGGCAGCTCTGCCGTCTGGAGCTTAAATGTTGCCTCAGGGCCAGACAGGACCGGGGTTCCTGATGGCTTAGACGCCAGAATCCATTGCTTGGTTGTGGACGGCGCCATGATGTCTGCACAAGATCTCGTGGGATTTGACCATAATCGTCAGGGCCTCAGCAATCTACGACCGACAGGCTCTCGAGGATATATAGTCTCAATGCCATGGCGCTATCCGCTTGAGACCCCGGTCACGATCATCTCACAGCGGGTCCATAAGCACATGCCGCGGCTCCATGGCCGTCGCCCCGCAGGATCACCCGGAATGGTGAAGCCCTGGCCCCGGATTGCCTATGCCTGGCCTGCCAATACTTGATGCCAATATAGTATTCTGCGGCGGAACAAGCCGGTGGTATACTTCAGCTTTGGTCATTAAAGAAAAGAAAGCTCACGCCAGCTCGGCTCCCCGGGAACTTTATTATTGGCTCGTAGAAGGCCGCATGGCAGAGAGGATTTGATTGAATGGAGAATGGACATCGCATGTTGCGCTCTACCAGATCAGCAATTTCAATCGACCATACATACATGTCTCGAAATCATATCCAAGCCCTCGAATATACAAGGATCCACGAGAAGCCGGGAAACAAAAAGAGCAAAATGATACATGCAACAGTCGGGATTCGCTGGTCGTCACCGACCCAACTACTAATCGACCTCTCACAAGCTTGATTACAGGAGAGCGAACGGGATCCGATATTTTCTTGTGGATATGGTCGCATGTATTTGTTTGTGGTGTTGTGGCGGTTAAGTAGGTGTCGTGGAACGGGACTAAAATCTATGGGGAGACGTCACCTTCCGGGAAGCTGCCAAGGGCCGGCGCAGCAGATCTCCCACGTGGCGTCCCTAATTCCCGGGTTGTTTCGTTCCGGGTGTTGTAAGTGCTTTCGAGAACCATGGGAATGAGACGAACCCCATCTAGTGTTTCTGACTTGGGGTGACGAGGTTTGGGGATGTGCCTCAGTCTCTCCAAGGATGCTCCTACCAACTTAGGTCGCTTTGACGCATGCGCGGGAGCTGTCAGGTGCCAGACAACGGCTACCCCTTGGCGGCAACCTGAACCGAAGCTTCTCCAGTCTCTGGCTCCAAACGAACCACCTTAGCCTCATGGAACCAGATACGATCTGCCCAATTTCCAACCCGCTCGCTCGGCCCTCGCTGACCAATGCGCCTCCTTGGTTAGTCCTCCACGATGAACCAAAACGGAAATGCCACTGCGCAGCCGTGTGGTCAGGCCTCAACTACCCAGGAAACAACCGTGGCCTCCTTGCAATTTCCAGAAACAGAACATTGCCTATTGCCCTTGATGCCGTCGGTTCTAAAAGTGGCATTCGAGCCTCTCCCTTCTCACCAGAGTGTGCTAGGGTCCGCTATCTCAACAATGTCCTTGGCTCAAAGGGGTAAAATGGTCAGGGAGCTAATTCATCGTATCCTTCGAGAGATACCATAGCGTGGACTTGGGCCCCTCATGTCACCGCCCAGAGTCACAGAGACCAGACCAAATCGTGTCGAGTCCGTCTCGCTCCGTGATATCTCGGATAATCGTGTCGATAGCGACAGCGAGACGGGTATAACGGCAACTTGACAAGGTGTCGGCTGGCCTCTCGTGATGGACATCTATTGGGTTGCGCTTGCGCTACCAAGGTGTTCCCGAGCCCTCTCTTAGGGTCCTCTTCCGACCAAGTGGAGTGGAAGAAGTCGTCCTTATCCAGGACAATCCCGCCCAATGTCAATGAAGACATCTGGCATTATATCAGTTGAATCCTCTGCCCTGCCACAGCTAGCTAGCTAGCAGCTGCTCATCCTCCGTCCGAAGAAGTCTTCCCCCGTCTTCCATCTATTTGCTGTGCTCTTTGCTTTGAACGAACTGTGATCAATACAACGTGTTGCCGACGGAGCTCTTGTCAGTGCAGATTGGTCACCCCTATCATGGTTGAGACCTCGGACAAAATGGAGGAGTCATCACCGGAGGGCCAAAGGCCGAATTCCATAATGCCACATGACCAGAATATGCAGGAAGGCCTGAGAATGGCGACAGAAGCCATGCAAGCGGCCGCTGACGCCATGACAGCCGCATCTGTGTCGTTCCGGCGGCAGACTCTCATGCAGGAGGAGCTCGCCTCGAGGCGCACGACATGGCTGCCTCGCAGGCAAGCAGAGGATGATCAAGACGAATATGAAGCAACGCGCCCGGCGAGTCCAAATCGGGATCGAGTTATTTCCGTCCACCAGCTGGCAGCAGCACTGGCTCGAGAGGGCTTCGCAATGCCAGAACAGGATTTTTCATCTCGGTTCCTCGCGGAAATGACACCTCCAGCATCCCAAGACGGACCTGTACCAGGAACATTGCAAGTTCCACCACGGATGTCCACCCAACCGAGCCGTCTATCAACAGCGACCCGCCGGACAAGTCACCAGAACCTAAGGGGATCGTCACGAAGGACGACACTGTCGGAAGGTTCAACCTTGGTCAACAAAGGCTCGGGCGTCGCAGCCACACGTGTGCCCTCTGAGATACACAAGCTGGAACCGTCATGGCCGGCACAATCCGTTTACGATAACCAATCATCCCACGCCCCGGAATACGATGAGCGTCATGGGTCACGGCCGAACGTTTCCCGTGGCGCAGAACCGAGCAAGCGAGTTTCTGCAGCTCGTTGGCCCCTGGAAGCACCAGAGCCAGAGATGGGGCCTGGTGGTACAAGAGATGTGGACGATTCCCAGGATGATTATTTCTCACCTGTCATTAGGATGGGTAGGTACACCTACATCCGCACCGACACGGGAGAGTTCAGACCATCACTGGAAGATCAGCACTGGCAAGACCAACAATCATCGGGACAGAGTAGCCGAACCATCACACGACCGCCAAGCCCACCCGCCAAAACGCCGCGAAATCGACCCTACGGCTTCTCAGCTGCGAGAGAGATCTTGTTCCTGGCGGTCATCATTCTCGCCCAGGCGCTGACGCTGGCCGGACTCTCCCAAGCCCTCATCCCGCAGCGCATCATCGGCGCCTCGTTCCCGGACACGAACCCAGGGAGCCTCGCGTGGTACTCAGCCGCCTACGGGCTGACCTCGGGGTCCTTCGTCCTCCCGTCGGGGAGGCTGGGCGACATCTTCGGGCACAAGAAGATCTTCATCATCGGCTTCATCTGGCTCGGGCTGTGGGAGCTCGCGGGCGGCTTCAGCGACTACGTACAGCGGCATGGGTCCGGGAGCGGCACCGCCCTCTTCATCTTCTGCCGCGCCATGCAGGGTATCGGGGCGGCGCTGCTCGTCCCGAATGCCCAGGCCATGATCGGAAGGGGCTACCCGCCAGGACCGAGCAAGAATATCATCATGAGCCTGTTTGGTGCCGCGGCGCCGCTGGGTTTCGTTGCCGGCGGGGCCATGGCTGCCATGTTCGCGCAGCTTGTATCGTGGCCGTGGGCCTTTTGGACCATGGCGGCTGTGTGTACCGGGCTGGCGGGCGTATCGGTGCTCATCTTGCCCGCGGCGGCGACAACGACGAGGAACACGGAGGTCAGCCTTTGGAAGCAGATTGATGGTGCGGGTATCTGCCTGGGCGTATCTGGCCTGGTGCTGTTCAACTTCTCATTCAACCAGGCGCCCATCGTCTCGTGGGGCACGCCGTACACGTACTTCATCCTCGTCATCGGCGTGCTGCTGCTCGGTGGCTTCGTCTACGTTGAGCTGCACGCCTCCCACCCGCTGGTTCCCATCGCGAGCATGACCCCGGCCACGAATTTTGTCCTGGGCTGTACCGGGGCTGGCTGGGCGTGTTTCTCAATCTGGGTTTACTGTAAGTTTTCCACTCGTGGATTTTCCAAGGAACTGGTCCTCCCTCTGAGTCCCCTAACTAACAACATGGGTAGACGCGCTCAGCTTCATGGAGCAACTTCGGGGCTACTCGCCCCTGCGCGCCTCGGCAGCACTGGCTCCAGGCCCGGTCACCGGGCTTATAGCGTCAATGCTGGCAGGGTTCCTGCTGAGCAAGAAGGTCAAGCCCTACATTGTGCTGATGATGAGCATGTGGGCGTTCACAGCGGGCAGTCTGCTCTGGTCGCTCGCGCCAGTTGGACAGACCTACTGGCTGAACTCTTTCATCGGGATCCTGATCATCCCCTTTGGCATGGACATGTCAAACCCCGCCGCATCCATCCTCCTGAGTAACAGCATGGCGAAGGAGCACCAGGGCACCGCGGCTAGCCTCGTGGTGACGACAGTAAATTACAGCATCTCGTTGGCCTTGGGCATTGCTGGCTCTGTCGAGCTTGCGGCCCGCGGGGAACGCGATGATGTGCTGGCTGGCTTTAGGGGGGCTCAGCATCTCGGCCTGGGCCTGGGTGGGTTGGGTCTATTGCTGGCCGCGGTATTTGCGTTGCGGTCCAGGATTCAGGCGAAGCAAGCAACAGATACAGTGGCGAAGGCCGGCTAGGCAACGCACAGCCGGGACTTGTGGTTTGGGCGCGGAAGGTGTCAACAGGAAGACCACGTCTGGTCACAGGAGTACCAAGGGGAGGCAGCATTACTTGCATTGTACCCAAATAGCATTGAGCAACATGATTAGCGTGTTTATCTCGTCACGGCGGAAGGTGCCAGTTGATCGGCATTGAAGGAATATAATTTAATTGGAAATCCAGCTTCTGCGAAGTATGCCATTATCTTTCTTTACGAGCAAGCCAGAACCCCCAGCCTGCGCGCTCGAGCAGCTCGTCAGGGGGTCGGTCACACGATGCAGCTAGCTTCAGTCCTATAAATTGCTGAGGGAATAGCGACGAGGTACAACTTCTGAGTGTTCATATTCAGTTCCTGGATTTGGCACCCCCGACTGCTGCTTTCTTGGAGCTCGTTCCCTTGAGCAGTGCTATCGTACAGCCACTTACTGGCTACGTCCATTGCCAGTTTCCCCACTCTCTTCCAGTAGTCTGACGGCACCCAAGTCGTCTCGGCGGAATAAAGCTTGCCAACCGTCTGGTTTCGATGCGATCAGCTTTCCAAGTGGAAGTCCCGTATCAGAATGGTCATCTCCAGGCCATAGACGAGTAGTCATGGGCGTACGGTGGTCGGGTGCGTCCTTCGTTCTGCCATAGACTGTCTAGCCAGCCTTCACGATTCTCGATATTCGGAGAGGTCGAGTTTAATATCACCAGGGCATAGGACGACCTGGCTGTTTAGCTTTAAATCTTTCAGATAACACAGAACCCCCTTTCCTTTTCCCGAACGCCGAGAATGTGCCCAGCCGTGGGAGATTTTGAACATCCCACCTGCGAAAATAAAACCGAGAAATGCGCAACGGGAAAGGTTTAACCGTCTAACCCCGTCCCCTGCTGAAGCCACCCCTACCACGGCCGCCGCCCCGTGAGAAACCGCCCGAGCCAGAGTTGCCCCGTCCGCCGAATCCACCACCGCCACGGCCGCCGCCCCGGCCGCCGAAGCTGCCGCCCCTTGAGCCCCCACGGCCACCGCGGTCGCCGAAGCCACCACGACCTCCGAAGCCTCCCCTTCCTCTGGCGCCGCCACGTCCGCCAGCGCCGCCGCGGCTAGGCTTCTTGACCTTTGGCAGACCGGCCAATGGCTTGGGCTTGGGCAGGAAGCGGTCCATGGCCAGGGTCTTCATGCCGTCGATGTAGAACTTGTCGCCGGGCTTGAAGCTGGCGGCCTGGATGCCCTCGGAGGGCTTTATCGTGAAGAAGAGCTGGTTGATGGGGCCGAGGACCTCGTCGATCTTACCGACGGAGGTCTTGTTCTCGAGGTACATGATGGCGTTGAACTGAGGTACTCGTGGGTTGATGCTCTCGCAGACCATCTCGCCCTCGCAGGCGTGGAGGAACTTGCCCATCTCCTGGACCTCGGATGGTGGGCCGAAATCGCGTTGTTGGAAGCCGCCTCGGCCTGTGACGAAGGGTTGGTTAGCTACGTGGCCGTGTGCAGGTCGAGCACCTTTTTTTCGTCAGAACGTACCACCACCCCGGCCACCGCCAAACCCGCCGCGACCGCGGGGAGTTCCTCTGAACGACATGTTGATGTGTGTTTGTGGTTGTCTCTGACGTCACAGATTTTCTGGCCGAATGGGCGAATTTGCGGTGGGCTGCCGTCTGACAGAGTGGCAGATTGAAGCTGTATTCGGCTGTGCTGTCTGCAGTAAATTTTGAGCCTCGAGAATTTCGTGGAGAAAGTTTGCTCGGCCGGCAAGCGCAATTGATTGGCTAGGCCTTGCTGTTTTGGGACTAGCACGTGTGAGCGGCGGGCCTGCAGGGATGCCCCACGTCAGGAACTGCCTGTCTGCCAGGATTTTACTGTGCATATTCCCAAGTCGGGCTGTTGCAAACAAGAAGAAGTCGATGAACATTTACATTTATGTGCGATATGGCTTGACTTAGTCGGCACAAATCAGACATAGTTCAAGTAAATCATAGCTAAACAGGCCTGAGAAATACCTGTACTGGTGCAACTGGAAGGGCAATGGCAACCGTCGTTGCTGGCCGCACTAGGTGGGTCCTGAGCGTGTGAGTTGATTGGTCGAAGCTTCCCGGGCCTGCAGCGCCTGTGCAGGGTCCAAAGAGCCCGACGAAACTTCAGAGGCAGTCGCGTCTGCTAACGTGTATGGTCAGGGAGCCGCAGGCTGGGCCGTCAAAGTAAACAACCCACCCTCCGCCGCCCTCACTCACGCTCACCACGACGCGACTTGCTTCTGCGCTCCCCAACCCAACACGGTCTCAGCTGCACCCTATTCATAACGAGCTTCACTCACATCTAGCTTTCCACTATCCAATTGACCCATATGTCCTTCTGTATCAGACACACCACCACGCTCCTAGCAGTTGCAAAGCTATCAACGACGCGTCTCCCAGCCTTGCTCGCACCCGGCCTCGCCCCGACTTGATCCCCGCCACCACTCACCATGGTGCAGCCCGGCATAGGGCTCGACACGCCCAGGACAAATGTCGGCGACGCGACATACCTCAGTCGTGCACCAGACTTCGACATCACACAAGAACCCTCATTCCAATCTCCGAGCAAGGAGCCAAATGTCTTCCAGTCCCTGCGCAACGGCACAGCCCGTTCGGGCTTACGGACACCCCGCGGGACAAAAAACCGTGCCCCTTTCTCTGACAGGATGAACCTGCCCGGCGGCATCGGTGGCGCCGAGTTCACCCCCCTTCTCAAGTCTGCCACGCGAAATAGTGCCCGCCGGCGCAGTGGCAAGGAAAACGGCCTTACCACGCCCGCGCTGGGCAAGATCAGCGAAGACATGAGCCCCGTACAGCTTGGCGAGAGCAGCATGTTCAGATCCAGGGACCAGTCATACGTAGAACGCACACCATTGCAAGATGCCGACAGCGATAGTACCGCCTCGACACCAATGATCATGCGACGCGGCAAGGGTGGGGACGGAGGCCCACTGCAGGACGGCCAACAGCTATCCCTTCGCGAGCAGGAGAACGTCATCGACAAGATCGAGAAGGAGAACTTTGGCCTCAAGCTAAAAATCCATTTCCTGGAGGAAGCGTTGCGGAAGGCCGGGCCCGGCTTCGGCGAGGCAGCTCTAAAGGAGAACACCGAGCTGAAGGTGGACAAGGTCACCATGCAAAGGGAATTGCAGCGCTACAAGAAGCATCTGACGTCCGCAGAGAAGGACCTCGAGAACTATCGACAACAGATGGAACGAATGCAAGAGCTGGCACGGAGCAAGCAAGGATCGCACGAACATTCAGCCGAGCTCGAAAAGCTCCGTCGGGACCTGGACGAGAAGGACGCCGATCTCGAAGACATGCAGCACCGGATACAATCAGACCTACAGAATGTCGACAAGGTGGCGAAGCTCCAGGACGAGATTGGCGATCTCGAGGCTGACCTCAGAGAGAAGGAACGAGCCATCAGCGAGCGTGACGACGAGCTAGACGAGTTGAGATCGAAAGCCAGGCAGACCGACCAGCACAGCCAGGATGAGGTCGATCGGCTCAAGGACGACATTGAGGATCTCCAGGCCAACATGAAGGAGAAGGAGCGGGTCATTAGCGAACACGAAAATGAGCTGCGTGATCTCCGGTCCAGGGCCCAGCAGGCGGAGGAAAAGGCAAAGAGGGCGCAAATACGCATGATCGAGCTCGAGGAAAAGGCACAGGCCAGCGACAAACTCGAGGAGGCCAGGGAATCTATCCAGGATCTCGAGGCACACGTTCGGGAGCTGGAACGACAAGTCGATGATGCGCAGGAAAAGCTGGAAGACGCAGTGTCCGAAAAGGAACGCGCAGAGGCCGACCTCGAGGAGCTCCAAGAAGAGATGGCGAACAAGTCGGTGGTCACAAAGGGCCTGCCAAGGCAGCTGGAGGAGAAGCTTGCGCGACTCCAGGATGAGGTTGAGGCGGGCCGTCAGGAGTACGAAGCACTGGAAGACCAGTATAACACCAAGCAGGCAGAGATCGACGATCTGAAATACAAGCTGAAGGATTCTCGTCAAGAACGAGATGCCTCGGAACAGGAGCGGCGGGCACTCGCTACAAGGATAGAGGAGCTTCAGGCAGATCTGAACTATAGGAATGACGAGAAGAACCTCCTGCAGAGCCGACACGAGGCGTTGGCTGCCGAGTCTGCTTCTCTGCAGCGAGATGTGTCCCGATTGCAGAAGTCGATGGCGGATCTCCAGGGCGACCTCGAACAAGAACGCCAACACTCGCTAAGCATCGAGCGGGAGCTACGAGCACAGTATAAGGCTGACTTCGACAAGCTGAACAATGAGATCTCCGACTTGCAAGCCGAGGTTCGTGAGAAGGAGAACCTTTACGACAACGACTGCGAGAAGTGGGAGACCGAGCGGCACAACCTCGAGTCAGAGCGTGATCGGGCGGAGGAGCGCGTGTCTGGGCTGCAAAAGACAATCGAGAGGCTGAGAGATGCCGAGGGCAGTCTGACCGACAAAGAATCAAAGCTGCAGCGAGCCCTTCAGAGCGAGACGGATCGACACCACAACGAAGAGGCGGTTCTCAGCAGACAGATCAATGACCTACAGCAAGATCTCTCTGACCGTCAGCAGGTGCTCGAAGACCTCCGGAGCGAGCTCTCTGCCGTGCGCGACGAGCTTCGTCAGGCCCAGCTGGACAAGCAAGAAGCAGCCGAAAGGGCGGAGGGTTTGGAGGACGAGGTCGAGGTACTCCAGGTCGCTCTGGATGAGGAGAGCGAGAAGTCAGCCCAGGAGATTGAGACCCTGACCAAGGAGTGTGATGACCTGCGACAACAGCTAAGGGAATTGCGCCGAGCTTCGGAGGCTGCCCATGCTTCAACAGACTCTTCCCGCCAGACCGCCGAGCTGAACGCAAAGGCGATGGAGCGTCTGGAGAAGCAGCTTGATGAGTACAGATCCAACCTGACGAAAGCTACCCAGGAGAAGAGAACCAGTGACCGGGAGTGTGAAGAACTGCGACAGCAACTTAGAGAGTTGCGCAGACTCACGGAATCGGCAAAAGCCTCAACCGACGCAACGCATCAAGAGGCCGAGTACAATGCAAGAGCAGTCCAGCGTCTAGAGAGCCAGCTTGCAGAGTTCAAACATAACATTGCTCAAGTCACACAGGAGAAGAGGGACATCCAAAGCCAACTGACTAGCATCAAGGGCGAGCTTCACTCTGTACAGGCTCGACTAGCCGAGACAGAGGCCGAGCGAGATGAGATCGACATCGAGCTGCAGCGCTCCAAGGAGCAAGACAACGACACGTTCCAAATCGACCAGGAGAGGATCAACCTCCGGGCGACAAAAGCACGTCTTGAGAACGAGATCCGTCGTCTCAAGGACGACAACAGGAATCTGGCGGACCAGCGCGACTCCTTGGAGAAGACTCTGGAGGACGAGCTCGACAAGGCGGAAGCCGAGGAGGAGCGTCTGAACCAGGAGATCCTCTCGCTACAGGCCAAAGTCAGACAAGGCCAGGTCCCAGACACCCAGGACGTTTCCAAAGCCCGGCGTACCATCCGAGAGCTGGAGCGCAAGATTGCGAGTTACGAGCACCAGCTTGCCCAGGCCACCATTCCCATCAACTCTCTGGAGGGCAACAGCGAGCTGTCGTTGATCAAGCGCGATCTCTCCGCAGCACGCCAGAAGGAGATCGAGTTCATGCAGAAGGAAGGCGATCACAGAGCTCAAATACGAGGCCTGAAGCGCCAGATCGGTGACCTCGAGCGACGAGCGCACGAAGCAGACATCTCACGCATGGCTCAGTCACCCCTGTCAGAGAATGCCTCCGCCCGGAAGGCCGAGGTCTCAGAGCTTCGCCACCAGCTCTCCAGCGCCCACCAGTCGATCAGCGAGCTGAAGAAGAAGCTGCGCGAATCAGAGCGCCATGCGGCATCAGTGGAACGCGATCTCCAGCGGAACCTTGAGAGCGTCGAGGATGAGAAGATGGCTCTGGAGCAAGCACTCGAAGATGCCCAGCTGGCGGCGGAGGAGGCCAGGGCCGACCTGGACGAAGCATCCAACAAGTACAAGCGCAAGGCCGAAAGGTACAGGAAGGAGCGCGACTCGATGGCCGACACTCTGGCAACGACCCGCCGCGACATGCGCAATAACATGTTCGATTCCAGTATCACCTCCAACATTAGCAGTGTAGGCAACGGCACGGTGACAAGTGAGGTAACACGGGAGGAGCGCCACGACCTCTACTCGATCCTTCGCAAAACGCAGATCGACGCGGAGTGCCTGGAGCGAGAGGTGCGGGAGCACAAAGAGGCCCTCGATGAGCTTGTGACACTCGAGAAGTCCCTGCGCGTCAAGCTCGACCGGGCTAGATCCGAGCGTGCACAATACCGGTCTGACGTGGAGCAGCTGCAGCGCGATATGAAGCATCTCAAGAAGGGCAAGGACGAAGCCGAGAAGATGGCTGAGGCAGCCAAGGCAGCGGCGGCTGTAGCCCGCGCCCGCGCTACTGTATCCTCCGTGGCCTCTTCTTCGACGTGGAAGGGCAAGGAAAAGGAAGCCAGCAGGCCAGCACCACGGGCTGTCGAGCTAGAGGAGGGGGACGACGAGGACAGCGCCGCAGAGCCCGCTAACGACGACAACGCGGCGCGCGTGATCCACTTCCGGGACGATAACGACACCCAGGTGCACACGGACGCGATCGTGCGGGCGGCAGAGGCAGCGGAACACCGACACGTCAAGCAGATGCGCGGCATGACCATGCAGATGGAGTGGATGCAGGCGCGATGGGAGAGGGAGCTCAGGATGCGGGACGACGCGGCCTTCGCGAAGAAGTACCTGCAGCTGGAGCTCAGCTCGAGGGATGCCTGGTACGTGTCCTGATGGTCTCCCCGGCGCTCATGTTTGATGTCCTCTATGCTCACACCACATGCTGACCTGAAGAAACCATACAGCAACCAGGCCGACCTCCTCAAGCTCGAGGGCGTCTTCAAGCAGCTGGGCATGAAGGAGCGGCCGTACTCGCACGTGGCGGCGCACCAGCAGCGCACCAACGCCAAGCGGCCCTTCACGCTCAAGCGGCTGGCGATCGCGCTCCGGTTCATCGCGAAGCTGCGCATCGCGGCGCGCGAGTGGCAGAAGCACGAGAAGACGCGCAAGATGCTCCACGACAAGTGGGAGAGCTACAAGCGCGAGGACCGCATCAGGGCCCACCAGCTGCGCTTCCGCGAGGCCCGCGCCGCCGCGGCGTTTGTCCCTGCCGGCGGCGAGGGGAGGCTTAAGGGGGTTGCTCTTCCTTGAGGTGTCTGTCTGTGTTTGCCCATGTGTGTCTCCTGGGTCACGGACGTGTGTTGGATGAAAAATGCTTGAGTCTTGTTTCACGGCAGGTTGTGTTTCTGTTTACTAAAATACATTGATTGGCTGCATGGGTGCGAAGGAGAAGGGAGTTTAGAGGGCTGGCCGGGCAAGGGGTCTCCTCGGCATTATCTGCATGTAATATGCGTTCATGCATAGGTATAAGGCGTTGGGCTTTTTCCATCCGATGTTCACAGGTCAGGGTTTGTCGGTCCGGACAAAGCAAGGGGTGGATCGGCCTGGCCGAGATGAAATGCTCTTATGACGAGACATGAAGTGGTGGTTGTATATCAACGTTTTATTTTCTCTCTGCAAGGCCGAGCAGGGAGCGACGGGAGCGACTCCTTGCATCACGGTAGATGAAGAATCAAGCGATGTTGTCTTTTCACCCGGACTATATCTTCCACACAAAATGGGACAATTAGAGCCAGGCCAGGCCCCCCCCCCCCCCGAAAATAATAATGATGGTGATGATGCTTGGAGATACCCTAAATGTTGATTGACCATTCCCAATGCTATACACCCGCTCATATCCTAGAATAACCATTTCCATGCCGTCGTTCCGGAACGTTATCATCGATAGCTCCTCCATTCCGTCATTCCCGGCGTTCTCAGTCAGAAAGGGCCGGCTGCCTTTACCGTCCGCTTGTTCTGCGGACATCCCCACCACGCCTGACTGGTTTGTTGGTTGATGTTCAAAAATCCCAATTTCTTTTTTTTCTTTTTGCAACCACATCACTCCGGCCCATTCCAGTGCAGTCGCGCTGCCGGGTCCTTTATAGACGATTACTCACACAAGTCATAATTGTGTCACCAAATACCTTGCTTATTCGGCATGGCTTGCCCGAATGGCTCTCCTACATTACAAAAAGGAGGTTCGTATCTAATAACAACAAATATTGTTAGTATTGCCGAGTTGGACAGGACCGCCGTTCCGTGTACTCACTAAGAGGGTGGCTGCTTGAGAGCTGGGGCCGTTGGCTGTATTTGCTGGCGAGCTCGTCGCGGATGCTGTTGAGGAGCTGGACGTAGCTTTGCTGCGGGTTCTTCTTCAGGGCGGTGATGAAGGCCCATGACATGGCGCCGGTTGCCTGGGCGGCAATGGTTGCGTCGGCTCTGTTGGTGTGTTAGTAATTGTGAGCATGGCCGCAAAATATGTGGAAAGAGATGAGGAATGCGAGATTTCTGCAGCCGATGAGCTTTGCTGAAGGACTCCTGTCTCCAATATCCTATTCCTATTCCGCCGCTGTGGTCTCATAGAAGGCCACCGTGGTTCTCAAACATTGAAGGTAAAATGAAAATAAAAACACGGCAAGAAGACTGAAAGTAGATTCGGTGCGTCCGGGATGTCTTGGCGGGCGGCGCCACGATGTTGGCATCCCGGACGCAGAAGAAAATGACATGACCTTTTGCAACCAGATGGATGACGGAAAATATAGAAATATGGCCAAGAGAAACAGAATAGATGACAAGAAGGATACGTACGAGGTCTGGTCATCCTTGCTACCCGAAAGCATAATGACATCTGCCGGTGAAGTCTTTGTGGCCAGAGCACGGTTGTGAGCCTCCTCTCCATTTGTGGCCTTCTTGAAGAAACCCATGCCCTTCTTGATCATGCCGCCAATATCACCCTGGCTGTAAGACGCAATGACGCCCAGCAGGCCCTGACCGGCCTCCTTGGCCAGATTAGGCTCCTTGAGGATGCCCTGGGTCGAGTAGATGTACGGAAGATCCAACGCCGTACCAGAGTGGCAGGAATCGAAGATGGCCGTCAGCCGGGTGCCGGGCTGTAATGGCTTGACTAATATCCTGTGCATCTCGTCGTCTGTGATGTGCCCGACCTGCCGGAAATCGACTGGATATATCACCTCGTCGTAGCCATCCTCCTCGTCGCCGTCCAAATCCTTGGTCTGTCCACCGTGACCTGCGCCCATGTTAGCAAAGCCGCCCAGGAGGGGCTCGGGAATGCGAGCGCACCTGAATAATGGAAGAATAACGAGTCGTTGGGGCGGGCATCCTTGACGAGCCAATGCATGGCGCGCAAGATGTTCTGCTTGGTAGGCTGGCTCATGGGGTTCTGCTGATCATCTGTGAGCAGGACCATGTCCTCGCGCTTGTAGCCAAAGTGCTCGACCAGGTACGCAGACATGTTGCGGACGTCGTTGATACAGCCTCTCAGCTGGCCGCGCTGGCCAAAGTAGTTGATGCCGACGAGCAGGGCCTTCCGGCGGCCGTTGCACTGGGAGTACTGGAAGGCATAGTTGGTAGGGGCGCCCTGGCCGAAATGCTGCGGGGCGGCAGGTGGTGGGCGAGGACCATAATTCGAGCTGGGGTGCGGTTGGTGGTCTGCGGGACGAGCATTCTGTCAGAAGGAGGGATACATCCCACAGGACGAATTCCGGTACGCCCGGACGGAGGGGTTGAGTGCTCACTTGGTCGGCCGTACTGGCCCTGGGGCGGCGCGTTGTAGCCGTATTGCTGCTGCGGTGGGGGCTGTGGAACACGGGCCCGGTCAGCTATGGGGTTTGAGAAGTGATGTGATGGCATGCGGCTCGGTGAGACGGGGGTGGGTTAGGAGGGAGAGGGCGTGAGGTGAAGTCGTACGTACCCCACCGTTGAAACCATAGGGCTGAGGCGAGGAGGGATAGCCGTAACCAGGCTGGGGCGGAGGGGCATAGCCGTTGTAATTCTGTTGCGGAGGACTGGTGCACAAGGGTGTGCAATGGTCAGTGGAGAGTTCGTATAAGAGAGAGGGCCGCGTCAGATCAGCCAAGAGGCAGACGCCTCGCAGGCAGAAACAAGTGACACGGTTTGGGGGTCCATACGGGTAGTAGCCCTGGGAGGAGGGAAAGGCTCCTGGCGGGGGCGCGCCGCCATACGAGGCTTGATAGCCGGGATAGCCAGACATGTCAGGCGTACGCTGAGTGCTGCGAGCTGGTCTGCTGGGTGCTGCGTTGTGCGTTGTGCGTCGTGGGATGTGGGGGGGGAGAGACTTCTATGCGCACCCTCTTGCAGAGCCGTCGAAAAGGTTTGGAAGGCTGGAAGAGGGCGGCGCGGGACGGCGCAAGATGAGGCCAGGCGAGCCGGCGACGCGACGTGAATGCGATGCGATGCGATAAAAGGGCGTAGTATAGGGCACGACGTCAGAGCGCGGTCTGGAGAGTCGGGTGGGTTTTTCGGAGCGGGCTGAGCAAGTGCTGGGTGGGCAATGTGGGTTGATTATGGATCTCCCGGGAGGGGCAGCGCAGGCGCAGTAAAGTAGGTTAAGGTAGGCGAGGCGAGTAAAGTGGCATGAGCGCCTGTCTATCCTATGTAGTGTACGTCGTAGCGTCTGAGCGTATAACAGCCGGGAGGGGGGCAGGGGGAGAGCAGGATTTATCCTTCCCCTTCTTGGTCTCTCCCGTGTCGCGAAGAGAATGTAACGAATGTATGGGGATAGAATGTTCTTTGATGGTCTGTCTCTCTGTCTCTCTGTACGGTGACGCGGCGGTGAGGAAAGGGTTGGAGTGAGACACACGGTCGCAGGGACAGGCACAGGCACAGGCACAGGCACAGGTTTAAAGATGCAAGATGGAGAAAAGGTTAAAGGTTAAAGGGTCCTCTTCCTTTGTGTGTGTGTGTTTATTGGGGGGAGGCATGTCAAGATCGCCTGGACCCAAGCCACCGTCACAGTGTGGGTTCCGTGAATAGAACCCACGGCTACTGCGACGGAACCAAAGACGGTCGGGTCGTGTGCTCAGACCAAGCCAACAATGTCCACGAGGAGCCAAGGCCCTAGAAGGCACGGGGACGGGCAGGGCAGCAGGGGGAGTGGGAAGCAGGTAAGGGGAGCATCATAGGTGGGGAACTAGGATAGTGCCGCGAAGGCGCAGCCCAGGAGCGGTGCTGTGCTGATGATGATGAAGCGGCAGCGGCAGCGGCAGCGGGAGGACTGCTCTGGAAGGAGGAGGAGCGCGCTCTTCCACAAGGTTTGGTTGGGCATGGGGGCATGGGCACCAGAGTGGAGCGGAGAGGAAACAACGCGGATCGCCCCAGGGCCCCGACGGAGGCAGTGTATGCAGTACATGATGCTCTGCCCAATCTGGTGTGGGGCCACCCTGTGTTGGATGTACCGTGTACCGGGCCCCAGTTCTCCATCATCCACCCGCCCGTTTCTCTCTTGCGTGCAGGCCCGACACCCTATTGCCTCCAAGTCCTCGACGTTGAGAAGAGAGGAAGGGCAGGACAGAAAGAAAAAACCTTGCCCAGCCAGCAATCAATTACCCGATGCATTACGCACTGTGTCTCGGTGCTGACCTTGATCGACAGATACATTTTCTGATTTTTAATTCTGCTCCCACGGCATTGTTGTGTGCTGTCCCCGGAGATATCAATGTCGATGCCATCATCCAGATATACTGCGTAACTCGAGTTGCATGCGTCGGCTTTGCCCGTAAGGCGAAGCACTGCCCGCCATTTTGTTAGTGCAGTCCGGCCATGCCATGCCACCGCCGATCAAAGCCGCAGCCGCCCAACAGCCCAAACGCAATGCTACCTACCTGCCTACGACCTGCAACCTGCAACCTGCACGCCTCACTCAACCTCATCTTTTGTCTCTCCATCTAACCAGCCTCCACGGCCACGCGCCGTCCTAGCCGAGCGCCTCCTGCCTCTGCCAGATGCAACCACCCTTGACGGCCAGACAATCTCAGATAATCTTTCATTCTGTCGCTGTCCTCCTATCGTGCCCTTCTTCAAAAGTCCCCCCCGGCGCCCCCGTCCCATCTCAGCTGTCTTTACCTCGGTCCTCAATCTCGAATCTGGCCGACTTCCCGACAAATCTCACTCACCGAGACCATGGGTTTCCGTTTCTGGCTGTCTTTTTCTTTCTCTGTGTGTGTGTGTGTGTGCAGGCAGCATGGGAAAGTAACACAGCTTCACAAGAAGAAGGAGAAAAAAAACCTCGTCTATGACATGGCCCAACCCGCCGGCCCCATCTGCGCCTGGTTGGGGTTCCTGCGCCTGGCCTTGACACCTGAGTTGAGAGCAGGCCTGGCCAAACCATCGCACAGCCTTCGGAGGCAGGGCGGCTCGTCTTGCCCTGTTGAGACCGCAATGCCACTCCTGCCAAACTCCTAAGCCCTCGACCGCCTGGGGGATAGCGCGGGAGTGCCGGCGTCGGCTGATGGCTGGTGCACGCGTCGCCTCGAGTGCGTTAACAAGCCAATGGCGGCGGCCCACACACCTCGTCTGTTCCTTCCTGCCGCCTGCCAACGTCCTTGGGGGCCGTTCTCCCCGGTCTCTCTATCCAAGGTAAAGCACTACTAGTCTGGCAGTCTGGAGGAGCTGCTATCGCTAACCATCACACCATCGCGGCCCGCGCCTGGAGAACCTATGCCCTTGCAATGGTTCGCTCCTCCCATCACATCCAAGATTTACTGACTCTCTTATCTGCCCCGTCCGTCCACACCCGCAAACCCACAAGGTACCGTCCTACGGTCGTACAGTGTGCCAGAGAGCCGAGGCTAAACTTAGCTCACATCAGCCGCCCGCCCGGGGCGCGGTGCTTAATCTCGCCACCCCGGCCCAGGCCCTTGCCTGTCATCAGGATGGCTGCTTCCTCGAACTGAAGTGGTGTGGAGATGGTGGGGGATAGTTCGACCTGGCTCCGAAGCCGAGTGGCCGCCGGCGACGTAGTTTACTGACCTAGGTAGGCGATGCGTCTCCGCACCACCAATAGGATGACAGTGCACCGACACGTCTTGCTCCTTCATGCGTCGACACTTGGAGCAAGACTGGCGACTTGGCACCATTGGGCTTGGGTTTTATTCAGTTGCCTACAGCGCCACTTGAGTGTAATACAGCAGCCAATAACCAATTAGAGTTGGTAACATTCAATTGTGTAGAGTCCTTTCCAAATGAAGTCGTCAAGGTCTATTCCAGGTTTTTGACATGCTGCCAAGACTGGCCGTCACTGCGGCCGTGAATGAGCAAGAGAACGACACGAAAATGTTGCAAGCAGCTTGTAGACCGGCAGTTCAAGCGAGATGAGGTCCATACCCTAAGACTTTGAAATGTTGGGAACTTGACAGCAAGGCTCGACATTCACATGAACGTCTTCTGAAGTCACCCTCAGCACAGGAGCTGCTTGAGCTCATTTTCAGCTCAGTTCTGGCCGGTGTTGACCGGTTGCTTGGTCTCTGTCTCTTACTGGATTCGAGGACCTGAGGCCCCAGGTTCACCGTCAGCCACTGATCCAGGGTTCTCTCTATTGTGGTTTCAGCTATGTTGGACTCTCGGCCATGTGTGCTAAGAGTAAATTAGAGTGGAATGATAGTTGAGCCCCTGCATGCGATAGGTGGTGTCTTCTTTATTCGGTGTGGATGCTCGTTGAGCTGGAGGCGATACCCCTTGCCACAGGGGTAAACAAGCACTCAGAGACCAAACGTTGGATGCTGCACAATGCCGACCAAAGCAGAGTTGAAATGCGGTTTTTTCTGGTTGAGAATAAGGCAAACATGTCCACTCCACCCCTCAAATCCTTTCTCAGCTACTTGGGGCTTGTGCCAGCGGCGAAAACAGAGATAGATAGCTCCTATTTGGTAACACAGACCACTATATGCAGCGTTCCCCTGTGAAACTATAGAGCGTTGCCTAACCTAGCTGTACCGACGCTTTCATTTCCTCGAAAATCTCTACTCCATGAATCACTTCGATAGCCTATGCTCCCAATCATTGGATGACGGATATTCGAAGGCTGATCCAGAGAGAATTGCATGCCATTAGGGTATTCCAGATGTCCCTCTCTTGTCTATGGTCTATTCGTCCTGGTAAAGCACCCTTTGGGCCGCCATAAAGCTGTGCTTCAATTTCTGAAAGTCGTCAACAACCCCGATGTTCCTAAAACCTACATCTCTCCGCACAGTCCAAACATGCTGGTAGTTGATGTAGCATTGCCCCCTGAGGGCGTACGTCTCAGGCTGATCGATAGCAACAGCCACATCCCCGGGCATGAGCATGTCCTCGGCCCCACACTTCTCAACAACGGCGACATGTGTCTCATAGAAGTCTGAGCTGCTCCCTAGCATCTCCGGATGACGGCAGATAAGGAGACACTGGAGAAACCTAACACCTGTCGAGACGGCCATCACAACCATGGCCCGCCGATGGAGGTGGGTATCCTCGGCTGACAGCTCGATGACCCGTCCCAGGAGCTGGTTGTCGATCCAGTCCGTCTGCAGGGATGCCTCGGGCTCGCAGTGGATATGCTGGATTGCGACGTCTTGGTGGGGCGGCTTGTCAACGTAAGGAGGGTGGGCAGGGCTAAGAAAAGTGTGGCCTGGATAAATGACTGTTGAGGGTCTCGGCCTCTCACTTGGTGTGTTGAAGCTGGCGGGCCTGGCCTCGCTCCGTGCCAGCGCGGACATCGACCTACTTCGTGGTTTGGCGGCTTCTTGCGGAGGCAAAGGGGACAGTGTGCTTTCAAAATGCCGCCGTCCGACGGGAGTTTGGCAAAATGGCCGAGGACAAGGAGAAGGAGGCTTTTCACGCCGGCCTGTTGGGTCGCTCTTAATGTGTTCTAGAGGCGGTGGCCTTGTTGCTCATGACGACGACTTCGCCCTGTCCTCGCTGGCATTTCTCGTCTGAGGTCAAGCTTGACCCATAGACTGGAACACAGACATAAACCTCTCTATCAGTCAAGTGACCTAAAGCTTTATACAAGACTGGGCGCCCTTACTTGTCCCGGATATGGCAGTCGAGTCGTCGTGGGTGTCGTTGCCAATTATGTTATCACTCCCACCATCCATGAGCTGAAAGTTCCTTGTGTGTGAGCCGGTTGCGCTGTTGCTTGTAGTGAGGTGGCTGCATTGGTGGCCTATGTTGATCACGACACCGATGCCAGTGGCGAGTTTGAGGTCCACGTCTCTCAAGGCAGACTCTGTGCTGGAATTTGTCGGGGGGCACCACAATAAAAGTCCGCCCTTGTACAACCGCGATGCTCGCTTAAAATCTTGGGACGAACGAACATGGAAGATATGAGCAGTCAATACTTGCTTGAAGTCATGTCTACATTTAATTAAACCCCAGATCATCGCTCGATCACACTCTGTGGCTTGGGCGTGCGTGGACTTTGATGCTGTCTGCCTCGTCAGGATCTATTTCCAGTATCCAGGGTTGTTTAGGCTCCCCGGCCTCGACTAGACTAATTACAAATATTTTTCTTGAGCTCTCAACATCAGTGTGATGTCTGCAAGGCCTGGTGGCTGGAGGGTCTGCAGTGGCATCCGATGCGCCTGGAAGAGTGAGAAACCCGCCCTTGCTAAATCTCACCCACTCTCACAGGCCCTGGCTTCTTTTCTGTTGGGTCCCTCACACCTATTATTTCTGATGTCGTCGTTGGTGACATTGTTTGCGCTCTGTCAAAAGAGGTTGGAGTCGGTGGGAACAGCCTGCATTTACAGTGCCACACCGGCGGCTACACAGCATACAGCAATTCAGCACAATTGCCCATGTCAAATTCAATAATGCGACCTTAGATAGTGTTAACAAAACAATCAGACGCCAATCCCTTCTCACAACAGCAGGGCTATTCCAATAGATATCCAACACTTCATTTCGCCAAAGCCCACCTTGAAACTGGGACGGGTTTGTTCATCTGAAGTATAATGGCTGTACTCAGTCATTGAGGAAAATCGATAGAATTGGGCGATACTGGGTATGCCTTGCCGTATTTAATGGGACCAGCGCTGGTTTCTATGCGGTGATAGGGCCCAAGGATGAGAGTCTCCTACTCTTTAAGAGAGACCCCCGATTTTCGTTCTTCCTTCAACGAACTTGACAAACAAATTCTTCCAACCCAAACTCGGCCACCGTTCAACATGCAGCATCTCAAGTATATCCACCCTCCCGTCTCTGCCTGATTTCGAGCTGAATTCTGACACTTTTGCTTGCTACGAGGCATATTTCGTGCCCAACCTCTCGAGCATCTTCCGTGAAGTTGCCTTGCTGGTCACATTCAGTCATCTCAGGCACCAGCCTGCCTCCTAGTGGCAGGGCTTCCTCTAGAACTCCTCACCCACGCATCCCTAAACTTCTTCTCTATTTCCCACTTAAAGTGCTCTGGGTGTCTCAGGATAGAAAGAGATTCGACAGCATCATCGAACAGCTTGACTTCCTCCTGAGCAACCTCGAGAAGATTAGCGAAACCCTCCAGAGAAGACGCGAGATGGCCCAAAACAGAGACCGTCGAGGTAAGCATGACTCCAAAAATGCATTGGCCTCGGCGCCACGGTGGCCATTGCGACCTGCTGTTAGTCTCACCGTGTTTTGATACTAACATGAATCATTTTTCTATTATAGCTCGGGATGTCATTCCTGCAGACCGCGATGCCAGTGTAGATAGATCATGAAAGCCTGGACAAAGGGTCCCCTCGCTTCCTTGACCTAAACACTCGGGGACATCCCAGCCACAAACAACCTGCTGCGCTCGAGGCGAACATCCATCCAACGCAGACCGCGCCCGGGTCTCTATACTCTGACCAGGGAGGCAAGCACATGGAAAGTCAGCTGTACGAGAATTTCAGAAACAACAAAACAAAGAACGACGCAGCCTTTGTGCAAGGAGACGTAGGATTCGAACAGCCCACTGGCTCTAGCAAGCGCAATTTCGAAGGCAACGAGGCTGAAGACAGAGCTTTGCAAATTATGGGCGATGTTAATTCATCGGCATGCGAACAGCTGATGAATAGGGGAAAGGAGAGTACTGTGACAGAGAATGTAAAGGCTGGACGCCGGGGAGGAGCTGGCGGAGGAAGACCAAGAAAGTGATCGAAGGGCTGGCGGGACAGTCTCGATATGAAGGACCAAGGGGAGATCACAGCGAACCAGAATGGCCAAATTGAGCATCAGATCGATTTCCTTGGTACTCGTGAGGTGACACATCCTGTTCTTCCCTGCTGTGCGAGCATACTCCATCCAGGACATCACTTTCAGAACGCAGCAATACCTTGTTCCGAGGACAAGTGAGACTGAGCCGATTGCCCCGTCACGGACCGGTTCGCAATGCCGGCTCAATTTCCGAAGACAATAAATAATAGTTTCTAAACGTCCCCTGGAACGACGCCGAGCAAGGTGAAAACTCCGGCTTATTGTGACCACAAAGGCGAAACACATATCACGCGTAGAAACAAGACAAGAAATCGCCTGAATGGCCAATGCAATTGCCGTCCTGTATATCCCGTGTTCTATCCGCCTTTCGGCAAGTCTACCGCCCATGAACATGTCAGTCACTATCTCCGAAACCACCGCCAAGTTTCGGCACCCCTGTCCCGTCGAGATGCCAGGCCGCGCCATCACCATGGCCAAGCCGCCATCTCAGGCAACCGGCCGTGACAAACAACTGCCGAGGACATCGTGTTGATGAAAGGGCAGTCGACTCAAGTCAATGCATGGGTGGCAGATAGATGGATCATGCCCTACGACCCGGGCTGATCAACGTCCATCCCCTCGCCCGCGTCCCCCTCACCCGTCGCCCTCATCGCATAAGCAGCCACGGCCCAGACGGCCTTCATGGCCTCGACCCTGTCCTCGGGGACGAAGAAGTCAAGCCACCGCGTCCGCCAGACCCGCACGGGGCCCCAGTCCCTGCCGGCCGGGGTCGGCGCGCCGTCCAGCACCTGCAGCAGGCGGTCGGGGACCCTGACGCGCAGGACCGAGACGTGGTGGAACAGGGAGGAGACGACAAAGACGTCGTCGTAGTCGAGCCCCCGCCGCCGCCCCACGGGCGTGTACCGCGTCTTGGGGTCCCAGTGCATCGCGGGCGGCCGCACCATCCTGTAGGCATCGTAGACGGCGAGGCCCTTCCGCGGCCGCTTGGACTGTGGCTGCTGCTGGCTGCTGCTAGCCCGGGACGACGACTTCGGCGGCGGCGGCATCATGTACTGCCGCGGGCTGACGATGGGCCCGTTGGAGGCAGATGACGCCGCCGCCACCGCACCGCCGGCGACAGCACCGGGGTCGCCCTCGGCCGCCACGGAGTGCCCCGGGTCCACGGGCCGCTCGTCCTTGTCGCCGACCAACACGGCGGACGCGTCCCTGGCCTCGAGGGCCTCGGCCTCCTTGCCGATGGGTCCGCCGGGACCGCCGCCCCAGCGCGGCCTCGTCGTCCACCAGGCGCCCTTGCCGGGCCGCTCCTCCGTGCGGCCCTCGCGCGCCCGATGCTGCGCCGTGATCAGCGCCGCAATGACCTCCCTCGCCAGGTCGATTACCGACTCGCGCTCGCGCCCGTGGGGCGGGAACACGGTCGTGTGTCGCGGGCTGACTGCCGCGATGGGGCCCTCGACGATGCCGCGCCTGGCGGAGTCGCGGTCTGTGGGCATGCGGAAGATGAAGTTGCAGCCGGATGAGAAGTACGAGTGACGCTGAGACGGGGCAGGGGAGCCGGGGCTGGATTGGGCTTGGGGTGATTTGATGTACAGGCGCGGCTCCTGCCGTGTCATGACATTACATGAGAAGTCGTAGATGATCAACTTCAGGAACGATGTGAGCAGCTGCGTGCGGTACTGAGGAGGCATGGTGGTGCCGGCGCTCGTGCGATACCAACCGTAGTTCTCTTGGCCGCCCTCGGCGGGCTTGTCGCCCGTTGGGTCCGAGGGCATTGGCTTCGAGGTGTCATCCCAGAAACCAGTCAGAGACTCAAGGTGTCGAAAGAACTCGTGGCAGTACCCAAGCCGGACATACTGCTCCCCAGGCTTGGGCGCAACTCTCCTCACAGCCCGGAATGCCCTCTCGTTGTCGGTGGCCAGGCCCTCCCGGAGATCGACGTACTTGAGCGGCCCCGACGCCAGCTTACCATTTTCCAGTTTTGGGCGGGACTCGGAGTCACTATTGTGAGCCTCCTCACGAGACAAGGAGTCCCACCGGTCAAAGTCTGGCAGACACGAAGGGTCTGGCACCAGCTCGGTGGGCGACACATCTGCGGTCACATCGACACCGAGGGCCTCGAGATGGGCGACGTTCACCTGATCTGGCGGGCGTACCAGACTCTGCAGGATGGACGTCAGATGTGGTGCCGACGTAGCTGCCGAGTCACCTGATCGGCCCTCGGACGCCCTTGGCCGGCACTGCGGCAGGTCGATGGGGGTGGGAGCTGGAACATCCTTGGGTGGGCCCTCGGGCGGCGGCGGCACCGGCGGAACTGAGGTGACTCGGTCAGCCGGAACACAATGATTGCGGCATGGCAGCAGAGACAAGAGGGCGAGTGAGGTGGCAAACAGAGGTGAGTGGTGCAGGCGAGTGATGCACACAAGAAACAGGCAGTATAGGGCTCCCGGGGCTGGGGTGTGGGCATGGTGCAGGGTCGATCATACAGTGTCAAGCAAGACAAGAGGTTGAAACTCCCGAGCCGCTACACTACCGTCGAGCTTGACGAAGCGTGATCTGGCCTGCGAGATGCTTGACTTTTCTCGGATGCAGCTGTGACCACCGGATCTCAATGCATGGTGAGGCGTGCCTGGCGCTTGGTGCCTCCATTATGGACATGTGGTTCGTCTGAACACACCAAGGGCAGGGACGACAGCGAGGTGACAGGCTGTGACGTCTTGGCCGGTGAACTCTACCTTGCAGCTGCCAGACCGCATCAAAACATACAACGTATGCCCAGGTGCTGGGCAGTCCAGGTAGGTGGGAAGTGAGGTTGACAGCTGACGGCTAGGGCTGGACAGAGGCTAGAACTTACTGATGTGTGAGAGAGTGCCAAACATGATGTTCTGTTTGGCCTTCCCTTAACGAGAACGGGGACCGGAGGGACAGCCGGTTGGGGAAGACACAAGAGGCAATTCGAGGCCAGAGCTAGCTTAGACCCGGCTGTGAATGGGTGCAGCAGGCTCATAGGCGCCGCTATGGGCTGAGGCGGAAGGAGGATGTGATCGGCAACGAGATCAGCCCGACTCAAACACGGTGCTGGCCTTGTCCGATGGTAGAGGATGCGGCCAGTAGCTTGTCTCGTCGACAGTCACGCTGATCGGGTCAAGCAGGGTCTACCGATGGAGACGGGGAGAAAGTGAAGGAGGGAGAGATACAGAGGCGAAGAGAGAGACGTGGATGTTATTGATGTTGGTGGTGATGGTGATGATGATGATGATGGGCGGCAGCTCGATTCGGTTGAGGCTGGCTGGGACGGGATCAGTCGAGTTGTCGACTGGCTGTCGACGTGTCTGACAGTAAAGCCACACACACAGTGTGTCTGCCAAGGTGTCCTCGTCCTCGTCTTCCTCTCGGTAGGTAGCTCGTAGCCTCTGGTCACGGCATCACACAACTCAATTGCCAAAAGAGAGCCTCACAAAAAGGCACTGGCGCTGAACGATGGAGGCGATAGCTTCCGCTGCGAGCGTCACACGGCATTACGGAAATGCGGCAAGACATGGCAAAGGCATGGCAAAGACAAGGCAGTATCTGAATACGACGGAGGCATTCGCTTGCTGTGCGTTGCGTCGACCTGCAGCTGCGCCTGCACCTGCAGGGAGCTCAATTGGCGCCCGTCTCGAGGCCCCTGCAATGTCATGGTCTATTGGCGGGGCTGGCAGGCTGGCTTGGTGTGCCTGGTATGGCAGTTATGGTCGAGGGGGGTCCTCTGTGCCTGGATCACCACCTTGCCAGTAACACTTGTCGATCCTAAGGTTTCCACCAGCGTCAACTATCACCAAGCCAGGTCTTATAAGAAGGAAAATGTCAGGGTGTTGCCTTGCACTCAATCACAATTTATGCAGTTCGTCCTGCTTACAGGATTCCTGACTCAACAGCATCCGATTCCGAACCCGAACCCTCCGGAGGTTATGGTCACATCTCTACCCCATGTCTCGTGGAGGCCATGGGCAGGGCTGGGAAATGGTAATTATCTGTGCAGAGTTGTGACAGACTGACAGTTGAGTAGGGGCGGATATCATCAACCAGGCATGCGTAGCAGTCAAAGATCTGAGCGCCGATAAGGTTGTCCATGCGGTGTGGGTGCGGTCGCTGCATAACAAGCTTACCAGCGACGCGGGACCCGCACGGCGGCAGCCAGCAGATGCGACAGACAAAACTGACGATTTTGAGCCCGGGCGCGGGGACGAGAAACGAACTCAACCTTGACGGGGACTTTTTGCCGGTTGACAGGCGCGCAGCTGAGACTCGGAAGGACCTGGGATTTGCTCCGATCGGTGTGATGTGCAGTGGATCCTGGGGCCGGAAACCGCTTGATCTCTCGGTTCCTCGGTCGGAAACACAACGTCACCGTCGCTGCTGCCCAGAGGATCCGCTGCCTCCTCCTGGCTCCTACTACACGGCCTGGCTGCGTACCGTGGTGATGGTCTCATCCCACCACTGCGCAGCACCATCTGCGGCGGTCCGTGGCGGGCGACTGATCGCTCACGCCGAAGGCGCCCTCGAGCCTGGGTGGGACCTTGACAGCGGGCGACCGTTGAGCAGTTCCATCTCATCCGTCGTCGAGTCTCAGTCAGTCGGTCCTGGCCAAGGGATTGAGTCGTCGTCAGACACGCACTTGATTCGACCGCGACGACGACAAGGCACTAGTTCTCTGCATATATCGAGTCCGGATGACTGACGGGTGAGCGACGGGCTGGCCATTAGGGGCTTTTTCTCGGCCGTGATCTGCGGCGAGAACGGACACTTTGGCGAGTGAGAGGCACCCAGCCATCTGATTTTGGCTCTGCTCCCTACCATCCTCCCATCTTTTGCGGCTGTAGCCCTGAGGGTCATGAGGGGGTCATGAGGGAAGGGGGCGTTGGCATTGGCGGGAGAAGGCGAGGTGCATCTAGTGCGTAACACGTCGCGTGTCAACCCAACTCGATGTCGTCGAGCAGAGGATCGGATGGGGGGTATTAGCGTGAGGACCCTGGGGCTGATCTGTCCTCTTTCAGACTGGAAATAGCTCAAGGGCCTGTGTTGATGTGTGGGCTGAGACACCGGCTTGGCCAACAGCGCAGTCGGCGACGGTTTGTTTGTCACAACGCTGGTCCAGGACGGGGCAGTAGTGCTGTGCGCACAGCCCAAGACGTGTGAGAAATCAAAACCAAGAGGACCAGAAGATCCAGAAACTCAAAAACCCACGGGAGTCTAGCAGGCGAGCGGGTATTTTGTCCGACGTGCAAACGTCGTGCCGGCCTCATTGTGCCTTCCAAGACATTGTTGAATAGCAGGCGACATATGGATTGTCTGAGTGGAGGCTCCGTCGCCGACGCCGACGCCGACGGCCGACCGAGAGGTGGGACTCTCGGCTCTAACCCAATCGCAGGGGGCGCGCTGTCACGGAAAAACGAGAGTGAGCCCCCCCCTGGCTAAATTCGCACCTACACACAGGCCACCTAAATTTCTCAACTCCTTCTTAAGGTACTTCTTTCTTAATATCTCTCTTAAGCTTATAGTTAAAATTATATAAAAAATACCTTTAAGTTTCTTATTTAAATTTCTATAGGGCTATATTTTTTAAATATTTATTTCTTAAAGTTTATATATTTATTAGTAAAATTTATAATTTTAAAGAATAAATATTTAGAAAATATAGTCTTATAGAGATTTAAATAAGAACTTTAAAAGTATTTTTTATATAATTTTAAGTAAACTATTGAGAGAGTTATTAAGAAATAACTACTTTTAAAAAGAATTTGAGAAATTTGGGTGGCCCGTGCGTAGGTGTAATTTAGCCAGGGGGGGGCTCACTCTCGTTTTTCCGTGACAGCGGCACGGTGCTAGCCCAGAAGAGGCGGCTGAAACCTAAAACATCATCCACGTCGTGCCCGCCTGTTTCATGGGGAAGCGCCGCTCCCTGTCCTGCCCCGAGTCCTGCTCTGCAATACGCGGGACGCAGTACGACGTCGTAGTGCTGCGCAAAGAGTTGTGTATGGTTGAATGTTCAAGAGGTGTATCTTTATTGCGTATATTGTATTTTGCTGTCTCAAAGGCCAGCCAGATGGAAGGCGAGACGCCTCACCCGCCCTTGATGAAGCATCTGGCGATAAGATGGGACGGGTTGGCGATCCTGAAAGGTGTGCCAGCCCAGTGTCAGTCTTTCACACGATGACCTACACACCCTATGACCTACAACAACGTCGTCAGCCAGCCCACCCAGTAGGTAGCACAGCCTCGTCCCAAACCAGCGCGTGAGCGAGCGAGCACCGGGCAGAATAGGGATGGGATTTGCATCAACGAACCAAGCACGCAAACCTGAGGTCCTGGCACACCCTGTCGCCGGGAATCTGTGCAATAGTGCATATACTGCATTATACTGCATGGCAGGCTTGCATAGCAGGCTACTGCGTAGGTCACGCAGGAAGTGCTGTCGCCGATGCACCAAGATATTGCTCGAGGGCGGCAGTAGAGGCAGCGACTATGCGGGCACACGCAGAATACTGCAGACAAGTGTGCTGTGCCTAGGTTTAAGGTAGCCTGCCCCTGGCTTGGATGCTGCAAAACGTGTCGCAGGACAGGGGTGACAGCATCAAAGCGCCCTTCTATCAACGGTGCCAAGACGCAGGGTGCCTGGGTGTGGGAGTGGACTTTAAAGTGTGAGAATGACTTGAGAGAGCGAGTGGGAGTGCGTGCACCGACAGGGACCCCCTGCCACTTATTGCTTGTGGCTTTGGGAAGGTGGAGGTTTGGAGGATATGAGGCTCACCATCAGCCTGCACCAAGGTACTTCGTACCGCCAAGTACGACCGAGAAGGGACAGAGGGCACGACGCATCGGGACAGAGCAACTGACATGGGCACGCACCACCCCTCGGCCTCGACCAATCCCAGCCTCGTGCGCTTCTACTTCAAACACCACGGTCGCTAGCCTCTCTCAACGCAGTCAACGCCGCCGCCCCCAGGTAGCACACCCATGCAGCCGTGACTGAACTCCACGACCGACGACATTTCGTGCCGCCCGCTGTCCGCGCTCCCCCCTGCCCGTGTCCCACCACATCACTTCCCACTTGCCCTTTCCAATCCATGCCTCATGCCCCATGCCCCGACCCCGACCCGGCGGATCCACCTCTCTTGTTTCGACGGTGCCCATGCCGCGGTTCTGCCATGCTCCTCTCTGCTCGGCACCGGATGCACAAACCCCAAGGATCCCAGAGGAACCAGAGGAACCAGAGACGAGGGAACCAGGAAGGAATCCAGGGAACCCTCCACCTGTGACTGTGTGACACCTCACTCTTCCTCTCCCACCACCCCCTTCGTCCGTTTTTTCTTCTCCTTCACTCCTGCTCCTTGTCTGCTGTGCCAGCCCTGCCTCTCCCTGCCCTGTCGCAGGTTTTCCCTCCATGGTTTGATCTGAATCTGCTCCTTCTCAAACACCTGGCGCCCGATTTTCGCTTCTGCCCCATCCAACAAAACCACTCACCACCCTCGCCGTCTTGGTGCTGCGTTTGTCTGCCTGTCTCATCAGCCTCACCTGTGTCTGTTGCACGCTCAGAACAGTGACGACGACGACAACAACATCGACAATATACACGAACACCTCACAGTCGAGACGGGCCGCCCCATCACCTGGATGAATCTGTACCGACTTTGATGGCCCGAGAGGCCTACGTCTTCACTTCTTTTACCCCCCTTTGAGAGGGGGTTGTCTCCTGTTGTACAGTGAGAAGTTTTTACTTTCGAGCGGAATTTGCGACTGGAATCGCCCATCATAGACGCCCGTAAACGAGGCTCACCAACATCTTCATCATGTCGACGAGCCCCAACTTCCCCACCGAGGGGACATTTGTCACTACGCTCAACGGGAAGAGGTGTACGGCTGTGCCGAGATCTGCCACTCAGGCCAACACGCCGCCGGCGAGCACCACAAGTACGAGTTCATCGTCTTCGTCAAGCTCGTCTTCTTCGTCTTCTTCCTCGTCTTCTTCTTCGAGTACGCCGCCGCCTGTAGTAGCTACACCAGCTCCGGCCGCCTCACAGCCGCAAGTGCTCGTGCCGCCACCTGAGGTGGAGACGACGACCGCCGCACCGGTCGTCGTGGCTCCTCCGCCTGCCGTGGCGACACCCTCGACGTCAATACCACAGTTCCCTCCTCCCGTCAGCTCTAGCTCGTTCTCTAGCTCTGTCACTATAGAATCAATACCTTCGGTGGCGATTGCGCCTCAACCCCAGGCAAGTGTAGCTGACACACCCGTCCCAGCGGTCCCGACCCCTGTGTCTTCCTCGATAGCGGCGGTGCCCACCACGCCGGCAGCGGTGCCCACCCCCTCGGCAGCAGACCCCGCTGTCGCTTCACCACCGCAGAGCGAGCTTGCTTCATCCGGCACCGCCTCTTCGGCGGCGCCCTTGACGACGATAGGTGCTGGCTCTGGGACGCCAGCTAACAACCCACAGGCGCCAGACGCCGCTGAGAGCACGTCCGGGGTGACTGTGGTCCCGGTTGGCGGCAACGGGGGTGGGCCGAGCCGCAGTGGCTCCGGCTCAACCATCGCAGTGGCCGGCGGAGTTGTGGGTGGTGTGGCGGTCATCAGTCTGGTTGCCTTTCTGATATGGTTCTGGAGGAGGCGGATGCTGAGGAAGCGGCGGAGCACGCTCCTCACGCCCTTGTCCGCCGATCCAGGCTTTGGCAGGGACCGCCAAGGAGGATACATGATCGAGCGTGACAGCATCGGCCCTACTCCTCGGTCTACCAAGGTCAAGGTCGCACTCAGGGCACAATACAGCCGTGTCCGTGGCCGCATCGCGCGCAGCGGCAGCGTACGCAGCATCTCCAGCACGAATAGCGGGCGCAGCGTTGATATGAACCGGGGCAACTCCCAGTTCATGGATTCTTCGCCCGTGGTCGACAGGGGGAGGAAGAACTCGTCCGCTATGCTACAAAACGATGGGGATGACTCAACCTTCAAGGAGCGGATAGCGGCCGTCTGGACCAAGCTCAGGGGGCCCAAGATGCGTGACCCAGGGTGGAACGAGAATAAGAACGACATCTTCGCCGCCCGCGGGCTTGGTGGCAGCATGAAGGAGAAGGAGAACCCCAGGACGAGGCCAGTTACCAACAAGCCCGATTTCCTCACCCTGCTCAATATGGACGACAACGAGTTGGACCGCGAGGCCCAGAGACGCCGGATGTCGCGGACGCGCGGTGGCAGCGACTCCTCCGTGCTGGGAGGCCTGAACCTGAGTTTCGGCCAGGATCCCTTCAGCGACGTGAACGCCATTACAAGCAACAGTGCCAAACCGGCACCCTTCACCGTCTCGGGCGCCAACAACCCATTCTCTGACGCAAATGCGATCCCGGGACCCATCTACAACCCTCAGCCATCCTCTTACGTCGCCGACATCCGCCGCTCGAGGGGACTGTCCGTAGGCACCACCATCGACTTGAATCAGGTCATGGACCTCAGGGTGGTCAACGGAGGCGCCTCGCGGCCGCCCAGTGGAGCGCCCTCACGGCCGGGCGGATACGAGTCAACGATGTATATGCGCGAGAGCGCCGTCAGCGCCGCGAGCTTCGAAAGCTTCAACACCAGGCGCAACAAGTTCCGGTCCGACCCCTTCGACCTGGAGCCGCTCTCTCAGGGGTCGGGCTCGTTCGACCGGTCTGCGGTGGCGTCGAGCACATTCTCCACCAACGGCAGCAGCGGCGATGGGCGGTATCCCAGTACTAGCGGCAGCATCCCGATCGGCCACCAATCTGGCATCGGCGCGGGCGGCAGATCCGTGCCCGGGGGCGACGTCATCCGGAAGCCAGTGCCCGCCGCGCACGTGAGGGAGAACAGCCTGGGCAGCTCCAAATATACCAGCGGCGTCAGCGAGGGCAGCATGGATGAGTGGAGCGACCCAGGTCCGGATGTCGGGCCCCGGGCTGCCTACACCGGGAACAGCCGCCGCACGAGCCAGGGCAGCGTGAGGATGGGCTATGCTTTATGATGATTCCCTACTTACATATACCCACTACCTCTACTACTATATCACTACTATTCTTCCACTTTTGTCTTTTGATATCCCACTACCTCATCAACGTACATCTATGAGACACATGACCAACAATCAACAACGACACATCCTGTACATAGCGCACATAACGCGTCACCGTCGGAGGCGGATGGAAAATTATCTAGGAGCGGGCGGGCGAGCAAGGGGAAAGGAAAATTCGACGAGGAACACCAGCCGGCGTTGGTCTCTTCGAGGCGAGCCTCGATACCGTGGGGCCGAGACGGGCCGGAGAGTCACTCGTGGAGCAGAAGAGAGAGCCCCCAGCATGGGGGCTGGTGCCGGAGATCCCTCGAGTCAGAGAGCGAGTCCGAAGTACATGTATCGATAGGTGGAAAATTGTACATACCACATATACCTACTACTCACAGCCCAGTGCGAGTATATATGACACAGAGGAAAAAGGAAAAAAACCAAATCCGAGATGAGCGAGAGACAGCGAGACGACAGGACGGATGCTCGGGCTCTTGAGACGGGCGTGGGATTGAATGCTAATACGATACTGACCCGAAAACGAGACTTGTGTGCTATGCTATTGTGACTCCGTGCGTGACGCCCTACTACTTGTAATGAAGGCTGGGTGGGCCTGTGTCGAGTGGCAGCCTTGATTCCGCTCTGATGTTCAGATTTGACCTCAGCCCACTTCAGCAAATACTCTCAAAGAAAAAAAGCCGGATTCCTGGCCGATTAACCAGGTTTTTCCACACATGTAATACTAACAACTACGGAGAAGCCCAGAGACCACGTATGCAGCTGGGGAAACCAGTGGTTCAGACTATGAGTATGATCACTATAAAGTGTCGAGGTGTGATGAACCGAATACTGCCTCATAGGCGACTCGAATTCGACAAATCAATAAGCCATTACATTCGTACATCTATGTCTCGCTCGTGCTCAACACACTGCATGTCTACAACAGCCTCTATAAGATATGCCGACCGCTCGCAGCCATTAGGTCCCAGCTCCAACGACCTTCTCATTCTATAGGATTACCCCCAAAAAGGGGGAGGGCGACAACAATCCCATAAACGAACGCGTTTCATAAAATCCAAGAGGGGGGGGGGTATCATGCCGGCCCAGTGACTTCTGAGTGTATACCCCTAACTTTCGTCCGCTCTCTGCCCAACCAAGGCCCTTGTTCATTCATCCCTTTGTAAATGCTTTGCAAACATGTTGGTTTGGTATAAATTGGGTATCATGGGCGATCAAGACTCCAAAAATGAAGGAAAGGAGAGAAAAGAAGCAAAGAAAACACAAAATCCAAAACCGCGCACACTTTCAGTGGTGTGGAGTGAACCCGGGCAGCCAGCTCTTCTGCTGAGAGCGGTCTGCATTACACCACAATTATACGGGCGGTCAAATCGTACTGTTGTCGGCTTTTACGCCTCGTAGTACTTCCGGGACATCCTCGGCTTGCCGGCCTCCTTGCGCACGGCCCAGCCCTTGATGGCGATTAGGATGATCTCCCAGGCCATGAAGACGCCGATCAGGCCCATGGTCACGGTGTACATGAACATGGCGTCCAGGTTCTGGATTTCCATCGCCAGGACGGTGTCGCCGCTCGAGGCCATAAAGATGATGCCGCCCGCCATCAGGCCGAAGCTGGTGAGGAGCTCGGTGGGCGGCCTCGAGGGCAGGATCGACGTGGGCGGCTTGAGGTACGTGAGCACGTACGAGAAGCCGCGGGCGAACGAGGCGCCCGTCAGCAAGTTGCCCCACTGCTTGTGCACCATGGAGCTGATCATGGACTGCTGGGTGTGGCTGGACATCATGATCCCCAGGAGGAGGATCACGAGGGCCGGGATCGGGTTTGTGGAGAAGTTGTATGTGCGCGGCTCCTCGAGGGCCATCTCACGCTCCTCATCGTCGTAGGAATCCTGCGTGGCCTCGGCCACGGTGGTGTTTAGAAGGTCGCGGATGCTTGTGGACTCGATCAACATGCCACACTGGAGTACAAGCGGTTAGCGTCGCGGCGTTGGTGCAGTAGCGCGTGCCGGGTAGGGCGTTGAGGCTCTGGGGAAAGGGATGACTACTCACCAGGCCACCTCCGATGAAAAGCACGGTAATCGAGATGTGCTCGAGGTCCTCGAAGCTCCACTCGCCGCCCCAGCCGCCAAGGTGCTCCAGGAAAATGTTGGTCGCACCGTAGATGAAAATGAGAGCGCTCTCGACGAACTCGGCGGACGGGGTCCATCGGCCGCTGACAGACCTCGGTTTCACATTCCATGCCTGTGTCACGTAACGCGACGTCAGTATCCCGTTGCGATCACCAGAATAGCACTGGTCTTCGGTTACAACTGTAGGGCTGAGAACTTACCCATCCAAGGTCACCGAAGCTGCCGCACCACCTTCCGAGGGTGAAGATGCCCAGCCAGAAGAAGATGCCGCCCTTGATCCAGTGCGCGAGTCCTGTGAAGATCATGCTTCCTTCGAAGAATCGGCCGTATGTGATGACACCAGTGCACAGCGCCACGAAGCCCAAGATCATGCTCGTGCGATCAACGACGTTGTAGGCCAGGATTAGGACCCGCCACGCGCGGGAGGAAATCTTGCTGCCAATCTTGGTCGCAAAGCTGCGGATCGCGCCACCTCGCTCCTGTGAGGCAGGAATGTCAATATCGGCCTCGAGATCGTCGTCCTCGTCGTGGAAAGTCTTGTGCGCCGTCTGAGCACTGGGACTAGCGAGAGTGTCAGGGGACGAGGAGAAGGACGAGCTCCTGGGCGACTCGGGCCGGGACTCTGTGCCGTGGCCGCTGTCATCCGAGCGTCGGTGCATGGCGGTGTATGGTGAGCTGTGCAGGCGGTGGTGCTCGTCCATGGCAGCTCGCGAGACGGGGAGGAAGCCCTGGCGCTCGGCGGTGTTCCGTGTGCTGTCGGCCTTCCTGGTGAAGGCGCCAGCGAGGCGGCCGAGCAGGCTGACCGCGACCTGCGCGGAAAGGATCCACGTCGCGACCCAGCCCAGCTTATGGTGCGCATTATTCGGGTATAGATCGGGTGTTTTGGCGTTGTAGATGGTGCTGAACAGAACGCCGAGGGCGTTGACCACGAGGAATGCGAACTGCGTCGGAAGGGTGTAGCGTGATCGCGCCAGGGAGAACATGGTCGCTGTCGCACGCAAAGGGTCAGCAGGAAACTTCACGAGGAGGCACAATCGAGCGAGACTGACCCAGAGGCAGCACAACAACCCAGCCTAGCACCATTAGCGCAATGTGTGCAAGCAGAATCCCTCTGTACTCGGCATGGCCGAAGTAGTTTGGCGGGTACTCCTGAGCGTCATGCTCGGGCTGCTGAGCGCTCATATTCATAGCCGTGTCCATATCCCCGTCCATGCTCATGCCCTCGTCGCCATGCGCCAGCACGGCCGGGAGCACGGCTCCCAGGACCGCAGCTGTCGCAAGCAGGCGGAAGGGTGGTCTCGTAGCTGGTCGCATCCGGACTGTTTCTGGGGGCGTCGCTGCGATGACGACAGTATGCGCAGGCACCGCAAGAGTTGTAAATCTGTGGCTGCTGCTCCGGCGGTGTGGGTGTGTTCAAGCTGGCATCAGCTCGGCAGCAAACAGCCGTGGTGCGGATACCGAGTATATATGTGAGCGTGCTGGGAAAGGGGTTGGGGAGGAGGGAGGAGAGTTGAGACGGGAAACGGAAGCTCTCAAGGCTGAGGCAGTTGTGACATGGGACGGCAAGCCCCGGGCGAGGGCCAGGCGAGGCGGGCGCATGTTATATTGTTCGGGCTGGGCCCGTTCGTGGTGGTCATGGAGTGGTGGATGGGGCGGCAGGTGGCACCTACCGAGAAAACAGTCGTGGGCAGAATGGAGCACAGTAGGTAGGTACTTAGTGACATCCATGACTTGGTTGACTGGGGGTCAGGCCAAGCGCTGCCCGCCGGATTGGTAATGGGAAACAACGACGGAGAAAGAATCAATCAGAACCTGGCTGACTGCCCTTGGAATCCGTTTCGGCCTGAGAAGATCCAGTTATTCCCCGAGGTGCAGTCGGTGCAGTGGTTGCAGTGGTGGGCTCGGAATCCGCCCACGATCACAATACCACATCAGAGCTGCAGCTTTTGCTCTCCCACATCCCTCTGCATCCCAACGCCATGACCTCACCGACCAGTCACTGGAAACATTGACCGACCCAAGGCTCACAACATGCTGACGCCCTGCTTCCCTTGGGTCTCCTGGACGGTCCCTTGCGCCTTTCTTGGGCAGAGCTAGCATCCGAGGCTGCCGAGACCGCGCGACAAGGCGTTTAGTCTCTTAGGTTTTTTTCTGGCTAGGTCAAAGAAACCAACGGTCGTCCGCCCAGCGAAGGAGCTGCAGCTCTCCCCAAGGCTGGGCAAGGCTCAGGAATCGCACACTGTGCACGGACTGTGAGGGGTCCTTGTGTACCCCTGTGTCCGCATGCCCATGCAAAAGGTACCGCAGGTGGGTCAAATCCGACCGTCCTTCGTCGAGCTCTCGAGTAACACAATCGACAACCTCGTCCTCGTCCTCGTCCTCGCGTTTTTTGTCCCGCCCTCGCCGCCGCCGTGCTCACTCTCCTCCGGTCCATCCGCAAACTCCGGCCCAGTCACACAACATCTCCAATCACATGCCACACTTCCTCACCACCAGCGTGGCCCTGGACCAGACTTATTGCAGCAAAGTCGACAGGCCAGCCAGCCCAGCCCAAGCAATCTCAAGTGCTGACTCACGCTGCTCCCACCGTGCTGGCAACTGCATGCATAAGAACGAGGCGATCGTCCCATGAGTCACTTGCGACTAGGACTTTGTTGTCGCCCTAGGCCACCGACTTACACACAAAGGCATGCAACAGAGGGCATCCCCGAAGCTGAGTTGGTCAGCCCGGGGTTTTTGCTCGGCGCCACGAGACAGACCCCACGCGTTGGCCAGGTTTCCAATCCGTGTTCGTCTTGTCAGCTGAACTCTGTCGCAGCCCAGAGAAATCCCTGAGCATCCTGAGCATTTCTGTGCGGTGCTGTGCGGCGCGGGCGCGATCCAGCAGAATCCATCAAACAACGGGACGACGGGTTTCAGCTTCCAACTCCGCCAGCTGCCACGATGCCACAAGGGGCAGCGCCCCCGTTTCGTTTCGCCTCAAGCTTGCATCGAGACGCGACACAGGTGGCCGCATCCTCAACCAGGCGCGAGCTCCCTCGTACGATCCCCTAGGTCCTCAGTCGAGCGCAGGTGGTGGCTAGCCAGTGTTGGCATCGGTCATGGGCTGCTTCGATCGTCGATTTCACGGCGCCGTGCAGTTTATTACCCACGGGGCCAGGCTAGCGTCGCGACGTCACTCCGGGGCCCAACCCCCTGGTCACAGTGTCAGGATCTGCCGGCATCTACGGAGCCTCACCTTCTCACGATTGCGATAAGGACCCGTGCGCTACCTGACTGCCTCACCCTACCTCATAGCTTCGCGCCGCCGCCGCTAAAAAAAGCCACCAGCTGCACTACAGCAATCCTGCACGACAGTAATAGGTAGACAGACCTGCATGCCGTAGTGGTGGTCCAGCCGCGAAGCCCATGCTGCGCCGCCAGGGTTGGGTTAATTCTGGCAACGGTTGTGCCATTGTACAACCATGGCTAAACGCGCTGGCTGACCGACATCGCCAACGTCGGGAACGATCGCGAAATTCATACCAAATCTTTCAGTTTCTGCCTTCCTGACAGCCTTGATCCCTGGCTGCAAAAAGTTGCAGGCGGGTCCTAACCGAACCCACGAGGCCAGGCGTGCGGGCTTGTTTGGCACGCCGGACATGTCGGGCCCCATTTCTGCCGGTCAGTCCAGTTCGGTCGCTGCCAGCCTTTGACCAACCCAAAGTCATGGGCGCCCGCCCTGGTCCACACTACAGCAAATGTGATATGTAAGTCTGCCGCCCGGGTTTTGGCTGTGGGTCTCTCCAGATTCGGGCTTCGGGCGGGAGAGGCAGAAAGGCCCTCATGTTGTTTGGTTGCCGTGGCAGGTCGGCGCGAAGGCTCCCCTCCCTGCCCGTCTGACCTGACATCTGCAGGGTTATCATGCAATCATTCGCCCACCCTGATGCATGCAGGGTGAGAATTAACAGGAATTTCCGCTCCGAGGCTGCCGTGAAATGTTCTTCCTCCGCCCAATCACCCAGCACTCGGGCTCGCTTGCTACCGCGATGCCGGTGCGGGCCACTGCTACTACCGGTACCCACCATTAACCGCAGAGCTTTCTCTTGGCCGGTCTCGATCTGTCGTAGTAAGCCAGATCAGTCACACCGTCGCGCTCGGAGTCTCATGGGTGTCGAATCCCCCGACATCGTTCGACCCCAAACCGGAGAAATCTCAAATCACCAGACCTGCCTCATCGGCCAAAAGACAGGACTGTTGAATCAACCGAGTTGGGCCACTGCACCAGTTGCTGGATACGCCTTCTGCCTAAGACCTTTTCCACCAAGAGAGACGATCCCTCACATACTCCGAGCGCCAAAAAATCACGTCTTCGGTGTATCTGACGTCTGTGGCATGACTAATCCCTCCGCTGTGTGCTTCTCCAAAGTGGACATGGCACCCCAGGCCGGACGGTCACCGCTCGCTCCCGGATTGTCGGCGGACGACTGGTACCCACTTTTCCCGTAGGACTACCGCTTTGTACCTTGATGACGAAGAAGTTGGAGGCTCAAAGTAACCTTTCATGATGAATTTAAAGACTTGCAATGGTCTTGCATGGATTCTGTATCCTAGAACATGCGGCATTCGCCGAACCGGGGCCTGCTACACACAGGAATGGTGGGGCAGTCTTAGTGATGTCGATATTACGCACTCAGGAACACACACACAGCACCTTTGTGACTGTGGCTTGAGACTTGCGAGGCCCAGTCGCTTAGAGACGCGCAATACTCTGTGCTCAGTCATGTCATTGACCCATCACTGTGTGACTTTCACTTGGGGCCTCAAAACAGTCGGAGCATTGCGAAATTCCGCAGAGGCCGCTGGACGTTTCGGAGACTTTGGCGAAGGCCAGCATGTTCGCTGCTTTGGTGCGTTTGTGTCACGTTGAACCCTTGCTCATCTTCCCGTTTGCAGGAGAGGCAGACGGGAACCAAGCCTCCATGTAATCAAGGCCCCTTGATGACAAGGTTGCGGGTGCCTGTTAGGCACAATCGTCTATTGACTTTTGCTTATCTTACTCCTGCTCTCACCGGCCCCCAGCCACGGATCCCTCAATGAGCCTCAAAGTAGTTGCTCTTGGATTATAAATCCAATCTGAGGTGACCTTCGAGCAGAGCACAGGTCCATCTGATTTTGGAGCAGGCGCTCTGCCTAGTGGGAGGGGACTAGATATCTAGTGTAACAGTAGAAAAGCACAATGCAAGGTCCGAGAAGTCACTGCTTACCAAGAACGACTGCTTAAAAGCTATGCCTCAAGTAACTGAATAAAGTCTAGCTAAGGAGAAGACTATAAAGTAATGAAATTTTAAAGTCAATAATCCATGCGAGGTCCGAGTTGGTACAGCGACCAATGACGGTGCTCTGCAAAATGTGGAGGGGCATGGTCTTGACCGTCACAAAAGGGGCCGTTGAAGACACTCAGATCAATCATGGCTGAGATGATTGGCACATTTATGAAGAGCTCTGCTTGGGTGTCTGCTACGCAGCCACTGTAGCTTCCCCAACCTCCTATGCGACAGCCTACTATGGGACAACCTCCTGTAGCATACCCTCTCATGGGATTTCCTCGCCTAGGATACCTTTCTACAGGACCATCCCTTATAGAGTCCCCCCTTGTAGGATGCCTGCCTATATAAAAAGCTCCTGGACCCCTAATATCCTCTTATTAAATAACATGCGTCAGAGGAACCTTTATAGAAGGCAATTGATTACCTAGGTATACAGATAATAGTAAATGGTTTAGCTATAGGGACTCTACCACGATATGTGAAGTATGTGGCCGCAGCGAGGACTTTCTCTGAGCTTATCTTTCGCCTGAATGCATCTGTCCAAATTTGTAATAGAAGCGCGGGAATGTGAGTGTGAAATTTTGGTTGCTGCCACTGAGACACTAGTTATTTATGGCGGCAGGCTTTGGCCAGAGCGGCGAGACACTGCAAGCTAGAAACTGGAACTAGGTTTTTTGGTCATCAAAATTGGGGTATATTTTTTTGTGGTTTACTGTATGGCTCATTAAAACGCTTATAATGTTGATGAGGGCGGCTTTTGAGCTTCCCAAGTTGCGATGACTAGATGGCGGAAGGAACAGGATGATCGTGGGCAGCAGGGCCACCGTACCTGACCCTTGACTGGGTGCGATGTTTGTGAGCTTTGAACAGTCGCCTCTAGAAAGTCTAAAGGACGTAGTAAGTCCTCTCAGATGAACAGCTGCCCCAGTGACAGGGGTTGTCGAAGGCGCCTGAGCCTCCTGAAGTCGTGTGTGCTTGAACTGGGGGACGGGACCGTGGCCACGCGTGCCACGCACTCACTGATAGACAAACAAAACGACCCTGAGCCTTACCTTATAAACCAGCCCATCCCCACCCATCTCGCCGCAGAGGTGGTTTCGGTCAGGTCCCCCGGGCCGTTACTCAAGTCAAATGAGGTGCGACTCGTTTATTGGGCCCCGATACTCGAGCGCAGGGGGACAGCCAGGTTCGATCCGTCTCTGGCGGGCTTTTTTTTATTCTTTTTTTGGCACCTCCATCCTATCTTGAGCTGTGTGCACGCAGATGCGCCAATTAAAGGGCATCATCATCCATCATCCAGCCTCGACAACTGCGGAGAAGCAAACACTCTAGCACGAGCGTGTGCCCTATTGGCACGCTGGAACCAACACAGCTGTCATTGACTACAAGATTCGCGCAACAACACCCACAGTCTCCTAATTAGATGTTGTCTCAAGAAGCGGTTGCATCCAACTGTTCACCTGTTGGCAGTCTTGGTTGGTGGTAGTCAGGAAAGACACCCATGAGGTCAGTCACTTGGTTTGCCACTCGTTCAGTCTCTCGACCTGACTGTAGGACTGTCTACCCATAATTATTCTTCTAATTCAAACTGGACAGCCTCGGATTGGCCACTCGATATAGCAACTTTCAATTGCTTGCAACCTGGTTTGGCTGAAAGCTGTCTCGTAAAGTTTCCACCAGCCCTAAAAACACCAACTCCCCAACCCCTAACACTCATAATCAAAACAACCCTGCCCGCCCCTCTACAACTTTTGAAAACCAACACTATTGAAGTAATCATCAAACGCCATGTCCATGCAACCATCAATTAGCACCCCTCGTCCACCTAGCAGTAAGTGGAGACAACCTGAACACGCTCACATGTTGTCGGAGCCTACAAAAACTCACCACCCTTGTCATTTTTCCATGTGCCCGCATAATGGTGCTCGACCAGCTGTGGGCCGACTCTTCCACTGACAGCCTCGTCGTAGAACTGCATAGACGGCGCAAAAGAGTACCCGGGGAGAATCAAGACGTCCCCGATGAGCTTTGGCTCCATGTTGAACCACGTGCCTGCCTCAACCCCCCGGAATTCCTCGTCGGACATGCTGAGCATCCGCTGCAGGCTCTGGAAGATACTCGCCGTCATCCTCCGCGGCCCGCAGAAGGTGACAATATCCCCCATCATAGGCGGTGTGGCCGTGATGCCCGCAACATCCACGCCGTTGTCCCTCGCGACGTCGTGCAAGCCCTGCAGGACGTCCTCGACCGCGGTCCACATGTGCGGCGATCCGGGTCTCGCCAGCACCGTCCACGTGGCGAGCTCGTGTCTCGGCTCCGCGTTCGGCCACGTCGTGTCGAACTCCCAGCCCACGACTACGGACGCGTTGGCCTTATACTGCGGCGGGATCCAGGCCTCGATGGGCGAGTTGCATGAGACGTCGAGATCCGACCACATCCCGCCCTCGGCGTACAAGAGCAGGTAGCGGAGCCAGTCGGCCTGGATGATGGGGATCTGCAGCGCGAGGTATGCCTCGACTATGTCTGGGCGGTGGGCGAATGTGTCCTTGACCCATGCGTTGGCTGATTCGTCCGTCATGTACTCGACTGCGTACTCGGGGTTCTTTTCTATGCAGCTGCCGGTCCAGGCCGTCGCCTCGTGACTGAGCCCTCTCGCGCCGAGCTTGTACCATATTTTCCTGGGGATCTCATCAGCGACTCGGTGTGGTACTGGTGGGTTCAGGGGTGTTGATGAGCCGGAATAGGCGAATCGTCCGGAGTAAAGATTCCATGACTGGAAGAGAATCAAGAGAATGCTGATTGCGGCTGCCAGTGTCGTTACCTGATGACTTGGCGAGGATCCAAGACCATAGGAAACCATTTCTGGACTCTGAGAGAGCATCTCGGAGATGAAGATGATGCAAAGGCCTCAGAGGAAGACCCGACTCAAGCTTGCACGCTGCAAGTGCCTGACCGGCTGTTGGGCGACAGGCAACCCGAACACTTGATACTCGATTTAGAGTCCACTCTATCCCCTATATGTAACGCAATCATGGCTGTTGAAAGAGTGAGTTGTTTCATGGTAGTTGGATGCTACTGGAGGACAAGTCAGAAATGGTCAGCCAACATGTAAAGCAGCAGTAGTTGAAACCCGATCAATCACAACACCAGAAGCCTCAAATGACAAGTTTCCTGAGCTTTTCAGAGTCACCAGCGGATTCGAAACATGCCAGTGTAGACGATTGACCAAGTTGATGAGTGAACACCAACACTTGAATTTAACAGTCTGTGTACATCTGCTGGTGAACACCAAAATCTAGTACCGATGGCGTGGAGGATAAACTAAATCTATTCCATTCCCTGCAGAGTAACAATATCCCAGGAGGCTGACGACTCGGCGGTAGACCGCCAGATAATTTACTTGTCACTCATGACTGTCGGTGAGCGACGTTCAGTGGTGTGTGGGCATTCGCCGCGCTCTCGGATCCCGCCTAGGATGATTTGGAGGACCGAGCGGCTTGAAATTCAATTGACAGCGCATATTTGATACCTGATAGAATCTCTCAAAGGCCGCTCAAGTCAATACCAGACTTGCCAAGGGTTGTTGGTCCTGAAGTGACACGCGGAATAGGTTTGATGACCGATGTTGGGCGTCGACTCTGATGAGCTCGAGCGTCTGCGACGATGCTCACCTGGATGATGACTTCCGAGGCGAACCCCATGATATCGAACGCTCTCTCGCTGACCTGAATGTCATGCCTTACATATTTTGAAAGACCGTAATTGACGAATTATTTTTTTCAACCATTATAATTCTTCGCAATGTGCACAATGCTTTGCAAATTGTTCCTGGCACTTAGTTCCGTCCCCCCTATTGCTGTGGCATTCACATTTGTGAACCCGGCTAGCCACGGGGGCCAGACAAGCTTCACGAAGAACATCGTGTACGCGGAAAAATCAAAAGTCCAAGTCGAGTGGACTGTGGGAGATGGCGGTCAAGATGCGTCAGTTGTTTTGTGGCAGGTTGATCTAAGAACAAGCCTGCCCACTGATGACATTCCGGAGACACTAGGAGACCTGGAGTACATTGCGGGTAGGTCAACATTGAATTTCATGAGCACGACTGAAAGCATACTGACTGCAATGTCATAACAGAGGGGCAGGCCTTCGATAGAAACACTCGCAACTGGATTGTGACCACTGACAAGGACCTTTCGATCTCGCCCGTCTTCATGATGGCAATCTTCGTCACCGGAGCGACAACTTCAGACGACAATTCAGTCTACTTCAATATCTCCTCGGCGGAATCATCTGCAAGCAGTGTCTCGGCGAGTGACACCACCCCGAAACCCCTACCGCACTCGTCGTCCGTTCCCAGTCCTGCGACGACCGCACTTGCCTCGGGGTCGCCATCAGCTTCATCCACATCGGGGACCTCCCCTGCCTTATCCTCGCCGGCGCTGATAGGGCTTGGCATTGCTGTTCCTGCTGCAGCGATCCTAGGCATGGGGGCAGGCTGGCTGGCCTTCCGCTGCGGGAAGACTCAAGAAAGTCTGCCACCTGCCAGTGCGGTGGCGCCTTCAAAGGAAGACAAGACGGAAGAGCTCAGAGGATCCTCGGCCGCCTCACCAAAATCTCAGGCTGTCTCAAGTGTCATTGCCTACGGACCTCCTTCTAGCGCACTCATGCCCAAGCCTGGGTTTGCTGCACCCGTATACGAGGCAGGCGATGAGACGGTTGCCCCTAGCGAATTGTACACGCCTTACAACATGCAAAACTTTGGAGCGAGGCACACTTGAGAGGAGGCTCTGGTGATACAAAAGGGCAAATGCTGTCTGAGTTAGGGCGTCTTGTGGACACGTCGATGGTTTCTTCCACTGCTTGCGCTATGAGCTTTGGCCTCTAGCTCTCATAGATATCTATAGAAGTAGACCACTGTGTGGTCAATGGAAGGTCTAATGAAGATACGATGATAGTTACGAGAATGATGTAGAGCCTGTGTTCACCAACCTGAAGCATATAAATGGATAGAGTGCGCAACATCAGTGAAACCACATGTCAGTGCCACAAGTTGGTCGATAGAGAACTCATGTGCTTTCAATTCTGATATTATAGACATTGCATATTACCCAACGCTAGGTCTTTGATCATTTATTACAGTGTGTAGGGCCGCCCGCAGCATGCGACGTCCACGGGCTAGCTATAGGGCAGACCTGTCACTTAGAGCCCACCTCCCACCCTCCTTCGACACCCTGCCCTCCTTCTCCAGCTTCTGCAGCACCTGTATGACCCCGCCCTGTGCAGGGAGGTGCAGCGGCTCAGGCACGTCGTGGTAGATGACCTTGACAAGTTCCATGGGCTCCCACGAGGCGTTTCCAGTGGCGTCGTTGACCGAACGCAGGGTCTGGGTGATCTGGTCCTCGCGCTGCTGACGGTGGGAGATGTATTCCTTTATCTTGGCCGGCCCGTCGTCGATGACTGGACCGTGGCCCGGGTACGCCTTACCCTTGAACAGCCCCTTCATCTTGTCCAGGCTGGCCAGGTAGGTGGCCAGGTCCTCGAACACGGCCGTGCCCTGGCCCAGCACGTTGTCGGCGGTGAACAGGGAGTCCTCCTCCTCGAAGACGAACACCATGTGGTCCACGGTGTGGCCCGGGGTGTGCACGGCAGTCAGGGTCGCCCCGTCCACGCTGAATTTCTGGCCGTCGGCTATGTCCAGCTGGCCATCCTCGGGCTGGTTCTTGAGCACCTTGGTGTCCGCAGACAGTGCCAGCAGGTCTTTGATGCCGCCCTGGTGGTCACCGTGCCAGTGGGATATCAAGGCGTGGGAGACGACAGCATTCTCCTCGGCCAGTGTCTTCCTGAGAGCAGCAACCCAAGAGGGCTTGCCCTCGCCCGTGTCAATGAGCAGGCGGCGGGTCCCGGTGCCCACGAGGTAGGTGTTTGTGCCCTGCAGGGTGAACTTGCCGGGGTTGCCGCCGAGGATGCGGATGCAGGCCGGGCTGAGCCGTTGCACCTCGGGCAGGTGGGTGAGTTGGGTGGCCATTTTGGACTTTGCGAGGAGTGCAATTGTCGGGCGCATCCGGTCCACTGCCACTGCTGAGATGCGCGGCCGTAGATATGTAAGCCTGGGGGTGTTCGGGTAATCAATCACAATTGGTGCCCGGTCAAGCCGAGGCATCGCCATGTGCACGCCGGATGAGGTGCGAAGGGCGCGGCCCTGCCTGCCAGCTCAGCTCGCCGAGCCGGCGCCGGGACTGGCCGCTGGGAAAGGGCCATTCCGTGTGCGCCATGCTCCTTGTCATGTCTCCTCAGAGGATCAGCTTTCCCTGTGTACTACACATAAACAAGCCTGCCTTTCAAGAGTGGTTGTATGGATGTAAGCTCTGAGGGTCATAATATAGCAAACTTCTATGGACTCTATATTGTGTGTTTTGCCTGCAATCCTGAAAGGACGGCTGAAGATGTAAGCCAAGAATAAAGATAGATGGCCTATACGGTCCAGAACGGCCGGTCCTTCAGGACAACAGAATATGTGTTTAGTAATGGTAGGTTCATAGGTACTTAGTGATGATCATGACTACACAAACCTTCAACTTAGACCGTGGCATGTGGGTATGGAAGTTAGGTGCGTCAGGGCAGAAGGCATTAGAGGCTGTAGGTGCTGAGTGATCCCTGTCCAGCAGCCCGATAAGCTTTTGCTCCAGGTTCCTGGGCCGTCCTAGGGTGGCCGATAAGAATTTACAAGCACCCGCCCGCGTGCCACCCTTAAAGAAGAAAGCTGGACGGTTGGAATAATGACATGTGCTAATTGTCTGCCCGTCGGAACTCTTCCCCAGTCGCAATCTGGCATGGTAGGCTTGCTCCTATACTGAAAAGCTCCGGTGAGTACGATACGCGAACCAGTCTCCCTGCCCGCAATCTAGTCGAGAAGGCAATGCAGGCTGACTTGCTGGTGGCTGCCAGCTTGCAGGTCGGTCGGTCCCTCCTTGCGCCTACAACCCGCGTCGCAATCCTCGTCCGCATCGACATCCGCCTCCGACTTGCCCTTCCTTCGCACGATCCACTCCGTCGAGCCGAGGTTTCTGTGCGATTGCGGACGGATAAGAAGGCTGTGGGACGAGGCATTGCCATCGCCAGGCTGTTGGTTCCGAGCTTTGCATCGGACCGAACTGGCGGATTTCGCTACTCATCGCCACGAGAACTTCCCGGGCGGGCCTTCGTCACTGCACCTGCAATCGCAACCGACGTCCGATTGCTGCGCGACACATCTCGCATACAAGAGGGCCCTATAGTCGCAGCTCCATCTGGGAACCGGTAGGATTGTTCGAATTCCGCAGGAGAAGGGAACGAAACACTCAAAATGGCAACCCGGCCACAAACGCCAGCGTCGCCCAAGAATGTCAAGATCAACTCACCCGTCCAGGGTATTCCAGTGTTTGGTTGCGGTACGGCTCTGTCATGCCCAATATTTTACAACTTCTATGTGCAGTCTATGCGCAGTGCCCTGCACACGAGCCAGCTGACATGAGGGCCAGAGCATGCTCAACGTCTCCTGAGCCAGAATCAGGAGACCACGAATTCATGCATACAGCACTACAAGGCGATCCTGCGCTCCATCTTCGACAATGTTCCTATAATCCCACAGATGCGCAAAGACTCGGACGGGAGGGTCATCAGCACCCTGACCAGCAACTATCTGTGCTTGCAATGCCCGGCCATCGAGAAGGAGGAGACCATGGCAAAGCACGGCACAAAGAAGGGCCACCGTTTCTGTAGGTTACCATGAGGCTGGACAGACCGCATGATGCCACTGGAAGCTGACACGCGGTTCAAAGTCATCGATTCCAGGAGCGGGTCACTCTTCTGCCACATGTGCGATGACTTCGTCTGGGACCCGACCCTGGAGGACCTGCGGAACCGCAAGATCGACACAGGTACCTTCTCGAGTAAGACAGAATATCCCTCTACCCTTCCCACTTTAACGCCCATGCTGGACGCCCGAGTTCCGGCGGTCACCAGTACGCGGGCATGCGCATCGGAGCTGACAGCTTTCAGGTCGCAAGAGGAAATACGATGAGCTTCTGGCCGAGGCCATCAAGGAGGACCCCAAGATCATCACCGCAAATACTATAATGCCGTCATGTCGCGCAGACGGCCTGCGCGGTATATACAATGCTGGCGCAACCTGCTACCAGAACGTCATACTTCAGAGTTTCCTGCACAACCCCATCCTGCGGAACTTTTACCTGAGTGATGGTCACTCAAGCAGTAACTGCGAAGTACAGCACTGCCTCAGTTGCGCGATGGACGACATGTTCCAGGATTTTTGGGGCTCCGAGGTTACTAATGGTTACACCGCAGCGAACATCCTGTCGAGCTTCTGGATATCGGAGAACAAGGCATTCGAGAACCTGGTGACGACAAAGGAGCAGGATGCCCACGAGTTCTTCCAATTCCTGGCCGAGGAACTGCACGAGCGTAATGGCGACGGCAAGAGGCCCGAGATTGGCAGTGAGCACAGCTGCAACTGCATCATCCACCAGACTTATTACGGGAAGTTACAGACCACGACGACATGCCAGAACTGTGGCGGTGTTACGAACCAGGTACAGTCGTTTCTGGACCTGAGCGTGGGTTTGGAGAATCTCGCACAGAAGCGAGGGAAGAAGGCGAGCCATGGCAAGACCTCCATGACCCTGCAGGAATGCCTCGAGGACGAGTACGTCAAGTCGGACAAGTGCGAGTACCGCTGCAACAAGTGCGACGGCACCCAACAGGCCAGGCGAAACACCAGCATTAAGAGGCTGCCCAACGTCTTGTCTATCCAGCTCAAGGTATATATCTACCATAGCTCGTCCTCCGTTCTATGTGCATTTCTTGTTCGGTCCTTAAAAATCTGCTTGTACGTTACTGACTCTTGTAACCACAGCGCTTTGAGTTCCGAAACGGGACCCGAGACAAGTCGGCAGCCAAGATCGAGACGCAGGTCAATTTCCCCTTGCAGCTTAACATGCTGCCCTACACAAATCGCGCTAGGAGCGCAGATGCGAAGGAGGCATACGAGCTGTCGAGGTCGTGCACGTACGACCTCATGTGCGCTGTCGTGCACGTTGGCGAGATCGACACCGGCCATTATATCTGCTACTGCCGCGTGGGCGAACAGGTGAGCGCCTCTCTGACGATTCGTCATTTGCCCAATCATTCGTATATATGTGCATGACTGACAAAATGCCAGTGGTTCACTTTCAACGACCACCGGGTAGAGTTGGCATCCAAAGCCGACGTGCTCGCCGCCAAGGCATATCTGCTGTTCTACATCGTCCGGACCCTGGCGTGACACCCGGGAGGAGTGTCGTGGGGGTTGCTGGTGGATCTGATGTACGGAGTTTCTCGGATTTGTGCGTTTGGAAGTAATGATTGTGCATGCATACAAAGACATATGGTGTCTGGGATATTTTTTCTTTTCTCCTCCCCGTTTGTTGTTTTACATGGGCGAGACAAAAAAAAACCACCAAATCTAACGGTTCGGATGGTTCCGGCCTAGCATTGTCGGAAGGCGTTCAACGGGAAAGAAGGCATCATCAAAGTTCAGATTTGTTCTACCCTGTCCATACGTGGTTAGGTTCTGTGCTGGCCCCTTACATACTTTTGTTGTCTATCAAGAAAAGTGCACCCTGGAGACCCTTGTGAGAACTACCGGTCCTTCATGTCAGGTCTCCAGCTCCAGGCCTCGCTGTCAAAGTTAGCGTAGGTGAAGAACTCGTTGCTCAGCCCCTGAGCTGGCTCATAGTCCGTGGTCTTGATGCCGAACCCCCGGTACAGCTTGCTCACGAGTTCCTCCATGCGCTCGCCGGTGGAGACTATGACCCTGACGTCCGCTGCTGCCGGCCTGGCCATCCACCTTACAGTAAGGGCCATCTTGGTCTGGCAGTCGTCGCTGAGGAATGGCGGGTCAATGATGAAGCGGTCCACACTGCCTTTCAGGCTGGCTTTGTGTGGTGAGCATCCAAGTCAGTCTGAGTGTTTGAGGAGACGAGGAAATAATGTGGGGGCCAAGACATAGATGGAGCATCAGACAGGGCTGGCTTACCCGGCAGCTTGGTGGGCTGCATAAAGTCGTAGAACAGGAACTCGGAGAAGACGCCGAAGCGGTAGTCGTGCTCGAGCAGGGTGAGCGTCGGCCTGGGGGTCCCGGGTGGTGACGAGGCCCGCAAGAAGGCTGTGTGTTAACGCGCATGCCATGTGCTTCTCATCTCAGCAGGCGAGGGACCACTTACAAGAATGTTCTTGAGTGCAACAAAGACACTCGGCGTCGACACGACGGCGATATGGGTCTCGGACGTGGCTCCCCCCAGGAGTTGCCTCGCGTAGAAGGCCGCCGTCTCGTCCGAGTACTACATGTTTGTTTCACACGGGTCAGCAACATTGCACCTTCACCCTCATCGACAGGCACACGCCTGAGACTGGCATGTTCCCAGGAACAACACAGAGGCGACCACGTCCAAAAAGAGGATGCAGCCTACCCAAAACTGCGACTTGTTCCAGTCCTCGCCGAACGTGTCCATGGACAGCGGGTAGACCAGCGCGGCCTCCTTCTCGCTCCCCTCCGCCTCCCGCTCCTCGGCCGCGGCCTTGAGCTCCTCGAACTGCCTCGCTCGGGCGTCCCTGCCGGAGTAGAAGTCCTGCAGGGCGTCGAGGGCGTGCGCAGACAGGGTTCTGCAAGGACACAAGAGTTAGAAGCTCGTCTGTTAGTCATGCCAATCCCGTTCATTGGCCCCGCGCCACGTCTCGGCGATCGATCGTCGCTGGCTTCTGTGGACTTTTTTGCGGGTCTTGTGCTCTCTTTTGGCTTTCTCTTACTCACATGGGCTCATCGTCGCTGCTGTCTGCCATCTGAACGCTCTCGATTGAAGGAATACACTTCACACAATTCGAGCCTTGCGATGAGGCCTCGAATTCTGGACTTTGGGCGTTGGCTTGGGGTATGGCGTGGTTTTGGGGATTCTGCCGCCTGGGCTTTTTTCGAGGATCTAGATCTCAGGTGGTGCCGCTTTTAACTGGTACAACAGCCCAGCCCAACGGGGCTCCTGGCTCCCCTCATCCATATCATTTCATAGGAACCCAGGAACAAAAAAGAAGGCATATCACTGCCGCTTTTGCTTTCAGGACATAGCGTGCCTCATTCTTCGCATTGCACTCTGATTTGAAAACGCAAAGAAATCTAGCTACGTATTTACAGGCCATACGCCCCTTGAATGTCGAGGCGCCCAAGGCCATTTTTCTCTTCCCTTTATTGATCATCCAGAACATGCAGGTACTTCTTCTCCTCTCTCTTCTCCTTCTCGCTTGCTGGTGGCAGATCGTAGAATGCGCCGCTACGGAAGCCTTGCTGCAGGGGGAATCAGTACAACCAAAGCTCTAGGTTGCTGCGGGGCAGGATATTAAGACTTACCACGTAGTGGTATGTGAACTTGCTGATGTCACCTGGGTCGATGCCGAGGTCCTTGAAGGTCTTCGCCTTGTAGTCAATCACCTGATCGACGTGCTCCATCTGGATCTGCTCAGCAGACATCCAGGGCCACCAAAGCACCTGGTTCAGAAGCTTAGCAGCGGGCTCCAGGATGCTCCTGGGCACGTTGATGTGTCGTCGCTGTGAGAAGATCTCCCTGTCCACCAGCTCCGCGATCTGCGCAGTGGAGTACTGCTTGGGTCCGTAGAGCTCAAATGTCTGCGCTGCGGTGTTGTCGTCGTACAGCATCAGCTCCAGGGCATGGCCAACGTCGATGGACTGTGCGTGGTTAGCTCCTTCATCAGACTGTCGATGTAGATAGATCAAAGCTCACGTGGACTGGCCAGTACTTCTCCTGCATGTGATTCGAGGTGAACAGGTTCGTCTGGCCTGCGAGCTTCAGCAGCAGCTGGTCCTCGAAGCCGAACAACGGCGCAGGTCGCACGATGGTCGTCTCAGGGTAGATATCCCGGACCACCTGCTCACCACGGCCCTTGGTCGCGAAGAATGTTGCTGGGGAGTTGGGGTCCGCATTGTAGGAGGATACGTGGATGAAGCGGTCTACGTCGTACTTGGCCACAGCCTCTGCAATCCGACCGGCTCCCTCGACATGGACATCCTCCAAAGAGAAGTTCCTGGATTGAAATGTCAGTCAACGCCCCCGAACTCGGTTTCTGCTGGCCTACTTCGTTGGGTATGTCCGGCCCACCAGGTTGTAGACAACGTCCGAGTGCCTGACGGCCTCCTCGATCGACTCGGTATTCCGGAGGTCATATTCCTGGTTGCAGATGAGCGATCACTCCCGAATCCCGAAGATAGCACCCACCACGCACAATGAAGTTCACTCTGCCCAGATCTCCCGACACCTTGAGGTGGCGCTTGGCCATCTCCTCTCTGTACGGGATGACAACCTGACATCCTTGCCGAGCTGTGCGTTTTTCCGTCAGCGATGTTGTTCGTCTGCGCGGCCTTCATCCTGAGCATACCCAATCGGTTGACGATGTACCGTCCGAGTTGTCCCGTTGCGCCGAATACCGTGGCCGTGTGTCCTGTGCTGCCGTGTCAGAGATCCATTGCCTCGTGCACATCGAGGGTCGCCGTCATATCGTACCGCCTAGCGCCGACCTGTTCGAGAATGCGTCAGTGCTTGACCTAGACTGAAGTGAGGGGCGCTTGAATGGCTACCTTCCACCCTGAACTCGAATGATAGGCTTCCCCGTGCGTGTAATCGCGACATCCTGTAACGATCGTTGTTGGATGGCTTTCCGGGCGATCTTGGGGAAGGCTCGCGATGCGGTCGGTATGGAAGCCATCCTTGCTGAATCCGCGGTCGCAAGAAGGCCGGTGTCGTGTTCAATGGGTTGTCGACCGTCGTCGGGAATTCGTTGAAGCTTCGCCTCGGACTGGTAATTGGCAAGCTCCAACCAGACGCTACCAATTCCCAAGCACAATGCCGAACTGCACAGGACGCTTGGGCCAGCCAAAGAGCCAGCGGCCTTACCTAAGCCTGCGGCCTTGGGATCCCTCCCCCCATTTGCCCCCCGGTCGCCCTGTGCAGTGCTCCCTTGTTAGGTTAGACCATTTCGGTTTTAGAGCGTCATTGGAGCTCTTTCTACAATCGGAGCTCGACCACAGGCTGCACTTCAGCCGCGTCGACCCAGCGACCATTGCCTGCCACTGCCAACATCGACATCAGCCACTCAACCACGGACTCCCCAAAGATCTCTTTCCCTTCCTCCCTAATAGCTTCTATTGTGATCTGACGATAATCGAGACGAACCACGCTGAATACCTGTCCACACCCACGACCAATCCGTCGGACCGTGCATACCCAACAAGGGTAACAATCCACTGCTGTCTGGCGTTTCCCGTTTGGTACCGACGGCAATATGAGCAACGACGAGAGCACGCAGGCGTTCCTGCAGGAGATCCTGCTCCAGTCGCCAGAACACCTCCAGGCTGATGTCCTTCGGCTGCAAGATCTCTGGGAGCAGAAGCTCTGGCACGAGCTGACCGAGACCTTGATCACCATCTTCAACAACCCCGAGAGCGCCTCCTCCCGCCTTCCCATCTACAACAACTTCATCCTGCAGTTCGCCGACAAGATCAACCAGCTGAAGCTTGTCGACCTGGCCCTCAAGGCCGCGCAACAATGTTCTGGTCAGTCCTCCGGCGGCATCCCGCGCATTTACACGAGAACACTCGGCTGACAGTAGACAGATCTCCAAGAACGCCTCAGCTTCACCGAGGCAGTCGCAAAGAAGGTGGACCCCGAAGAGGAGAAGAAGAAGAACAAGAGCGCCGACGAGGAGGAGGACCCAAACTCGAGAAACGCATACGTGTACGCGACGGTGGCGGTGGCACAGGTGAAGCTCGACCTCGGCAACCTCGAGGACGCCCGCAAGGACCTGGCCAAGGCCGAGAAGAAGCTGGATGTCTTCGACTCTGTCGAGACGGTCGTCCATGCCGCCTTCTACAAGATCAACGCCGACTTCTACTACCTGAAGCAAGACTTCGCATCCTACTACCGCAACGCACTGCTGTACCTGGCATGTATTGACATCAAGAGCCTGGGCGCTGCTGAGTGTCGCAAGCGGGCATACGACCTGGCGACCGCTGCGCTGGTATCGACAAGCATCTACAACTTTGGCGAGCTGCTGCTGCACCCCGTCCTGGACGCACTGAACAACGACAAAGACCGGTGGTTGCGGGAGCTCCTTTTCACGTTCAACGCTGGTGACCTGGTCAAGTACGACCAGCTGTCTGGGAGCATCAACTCGGACAAGCTCCTGGCCCAGCACAAGGAGAAGCTGCGGGAGAAGATCTACCTGGCGGCGCTCACAGAGGCTGTCTTCCGGCGACCACCGCACGAGCGGGCGATGAGCTTCGCGACGATCGAGCAGGAGACGAAGGTCAAGCCCCACGAGATCGAGCACCTTGTGATGAAGGCGCTGAGCCTGGGTCTGCTCCGGGGAACGGTGGATCAGGTGGACGAGGTGGCAAACATCAACTGGGTCCAGCCCAAGGTCCTCGACTTCAAGCAGATCGACAGCATGCGTTCGCGCCTGGCCGAGTGGGACAGCAGTGTCAACCAGCTGGGTAACTGGATCGAGAAGTCGGGCCAGGATGTCTGGGCCGCGTAGGGAGCAGTCTGGGCAGTGTAGGGAACGGTCGCCGATTAGAGGTGGAATAGTCGGGCGAGGGCTGTCGTGGATTTGGGACTCAAGAGCCGTTGGCCGGCTTGTGTAAATGCATTAGAGGCAGGCTTGGAAGACAAAAAGAGACCATTATGAGCAAACCACCCTTGTCCGAGGAACCCGTTTAATGATATCGATGCCCAGCAAGGGCTTTGCTGTAAAAGGCTGGCATTGTGTGTGTGTGGGCTTTGCAATTGCTATCCCAGGAACTGGATATGACCTACCTAAGTTAATTGCAGCAGGTTGTTGGTTCGGGTGCCAATATACGTCAGTCTGGTCTTGCCTGGGTGAGCGTCGGTGTACCCAGGCACTCACCTAGCAAATTCCCAAACCCATTCTGGAACTTACAGTGACTTGATCTCATTTCTGGTGCTGTTCCTTCCCTCTGCCCTGCCCAGCTGGAGTCCCTCTCCCGCTATCGCTATCAATGTACCTTGTAGCCTGGTGCCTTCGACTTTCGTGCAACACCACCCAACAAGCCAACCAATTTGCTTCTTTCGTCTGTTCTTTGCCACTTCAACCAAGCAAGCACTTGCTGTCGAAAGAAGATAAATAAATCAGAAATGAGATTGAGAAGCTTTTCCAATTTTTCAGGTCTTTCTTCACTCTGTTAACCTTCTTGTTGGCGTTGCTAACCTTTGCCAGTGCGACCGCACGTCCAGCCCGTCCCACATTCCATGTGGTTGTGTGCAGTGATGCACTACAAACGCGCATCTCAGCCCTCAGAACAACTCAACAGCCCCTTTCAAGCTGCGCCTGCCTCTACATTTGATCTGATTGTGCCAGTTGCTTCTTGACCATTTGTCTTTGCTGTGATGCAGACCTTCTTTCCTCGCGTTTCGCTGAAACGGCCAAATGGATGAGCCACTGCCCGGGACCGCAAAACGCTCGTCCCCGTTGGACCTGCATCACAAGACAGCCCAAGTCATCGTTTTCGGCGAGCCAGCAATGGCAAACACACTCATCGCTTGCAGTCCCGCCACAGGGTCTGATTTGCAATGCTGGTGTAGTGAATCGCAGAGCCGAAGCAAGGCCATGCAAACACATTCGCACCTGCGTTGCTCATCGAAATGGCAGCGTCACCGACAACGATCGAATCACAAGAATGCAGAAACCACACGAAATTCGAAACAACCGCAGAGTTCACGGTCATTCCAGGACTTCAGATTCCGATGGTTCCAGCTCCAGGTCTCCTCCCGCCACTGCTTAGGCTTCTGGGATGGAGGGTTCCCGCAAAACCAGCTACCTAAGCGGCGCAAAAGGTGTACTTACAACATCCGATATGGTGTAGTGGCCAACATTCCGCGTTTTCATATCGAGATCCGCGGCGCCCGGGGTTCGATTCCCCGTATCGGAGATCGGATGTAATCTTTTGCCAATTCTTGCCAGAGTCCCGTGGCCTTGGATATTTTTGCTTCTCTTCTGAAAGCAGCTGCTTCGGAAGGACACAGAATATCATCCTGATGAAGATCTGTCATTTTGGCTGCGGCCTGGACTGCAGAGGGCAGCACGGAGCGGCTTTTTTTAGGCGCCATCATCGGCAGCCAGCGTGTCTGCAGGCCTCTGGAACTATCGAGTCGACAGCCGGGGCTTTCTTAGTTTCGTGAGTCTCAGAATAAGCGAGCGAAAAAGGTGTGTTTCTGGACACAGGCTCATATTTTCACATCTGGCAGGCTGGGCCTGTGGGGGAAGAGGGCTCACTCTTCGAAATACAGGCAGGAGAAAAATATTTGAACTGTAGCTTTTGAGAGTGTATTATTCTGGGTAAATGCATTGCACTGCCAATTTGCAGCAGGTCCCAAGCATTTTCGAATTAGGCCAAGCCGCGAAGACTAAGGAGCTATTCTCCCTTTCAGGACCTACTCTGAAGAATCTGACCTCTATGTAAAGCAGAATCTCGACCCGTTATGGTCGAGTATGCATGCCTAGTCCCGGATTCGATGCAGCAGCATGTCTAGAATGACAGGCGTCATGAGATGTGTGGTCTTTGTAACAAACCCCCAGGCCTATGTTTTCACCATCGCATTCTGGAAGCCGTATTCGTCGCCGCACCATGAGAAATCATGGATGCGTGTTCTCTCAGCGTGTCCCATTCCACGCCAGTCCACTAGAGTCTGCCCGGCATATCCAAGGTGAAGGACTCCTCCCGTAAAAGGCTGAACGCCATGCCGCTTGAAGAGGCTCAACCCAAGTCTGAGGCACTAGCTCATACCCACGTCCGCCCATTCCTCAGGAGGTGCTCAAGATTTCTCCTTGACCGCACCACTCTCCGCCGTGACGATCCTGCGCTGGTCCGCAGGCGAGAACATGGCGGTGCCCTGTGACAAGGCGTTGACCAGTGTGGGGATAGCCTCACTCCTGAAGTCATCGGCATTGCGGATCTTGTCGAGGTCCTCTGCGAACTCCTTGGTCGCGCGCTGCAGGTAGAATGAGGTGAAGGCCGCGGAGACGTCCTTGTCGGACATTGATTTGCTGGCTTGCTGGCTCATCCTGTCTTTGGTATGTACGTGGAAACCCAATGAGAAATTTGTTGCAGATTGGGTCAGCGGCTTTTCGGCTGTGGTGGGTTGGAGTCTTGGATGCTGTGTTGTTGCAGTGCAATTGTGTTGTGCTGTGAAAAGTCTTGCCTGTTTTCTAGCACACAGGCTTGGTCCCGCCGATCTCTCTCAACAGTCCCAACTTGAGTGTCGAATGTTTGACTATTGGTAGTGAGAAAGAAGTAAGAAACTGCAGGGGTATGATGAGTGCAGGTCGTGATCTTCATCCACCTCGGTTCAGCAACTGATGTTCGCTGCGTGCAAATGTGAGCGACTGCCAGAATTACAAAGCCCATGCCCACCCACGTTTTCTTTGGTCTAATTTAGGCTAGACCACATCGGTCCGTGGCGGGAGCTAGCGGCGCACAGACCACCTTGCCGCCGGCTCGGAACTGTCGGCTCAGCCATAGTCCTCACCCCCACCGCAACCTCCAAGGCACAGTGGCAGAGTGGTCTAATGCGATAGACTTGAATTCTCATTCATGATATCTATTCTCTTCGGAGGCGTCCGTTCAAACCGGGCCTGTGTCGTACCCGAGACCACAATCTTTTTCTCTTTTTGCGCATCTGGAGATGGTCAGAAAGTCGCAGAGACCAGAACCCAAGATTGCGCCATATTCCCAAGGCGTGGTGGGAATCTGGTCTTTTGGCCCTTCGTGCTAGAGTGGGTCCAGTGGTATGTGACCGTGGCCGTCAGACTGACTGAGCGCTTGATGGCTTGTGTTTTCCACAGACCACACAGCTCCGACAATGCACCATATGTTTGGTTATTAGACGCCTCTGATGTGATACTGGAAAGCATGGGAAAGTGCTCAACCAATACGGAGTCCAAATTTGTAAAGCAGGAGTCAATGCATGGCGCCTATCTTGAAATGAATCTGGACACAGGGCTTTCGAGCCTGCTGGATATCACACATCGCGATCAGCATATTGCCTGTGCAGGGTTGAGATCATTCCAGCTGTGGCAAATACAAGCAGTTCCTGCTTCCAGAGGGGTGGCCCGGTGGCTGGGTGGCTCGCAACTCGCTGCTGCAACATCCACTTGTGGCCTTGGCAGCCACCAAAATATGTGTCAGCCGCGCATAGCATGTTGTTTGCCCACACATCAAATTCCGGGTTGGTCATACTTACAGCCTTCACCTTTTGTTTTATAAAACTTTTTTTCCTGCTCGTCAACTTTGCAGGGTGACCACAGAGATATATTTTCAGAAGAGCTCTTGATACGCAAAAAGAGAAAAAGATTGTGGTCTCGGGTACGACCCAAGGCTGACCATTTAGATTCCAATAGAGAGCAGGGAGAGCCCAAGACAGATCTTGCTGCATCATGTCTCGTTTCGTCTGCATTGGACTCTACTTTGGCCATGCTACCATATCCTCTGTCTCTAAGTGATTATAGTTCCTCGAAATTCGCTCGTTATAATGTTATCCCCGTCTTTCGTAGACCAAGGCTCTTGTCAGTCGCGTCTATTGCAACTTCTCGGCAGTTTCCACTACTCATTTTCTCTGAAATTGCTTCATACTAATATTTGCAGTAGAGATGCCACCCGGGAAAACCTGTCAGTCATCACGCTCCAGGCACAGATCATTCCCAGAAAAGACAGAATGACATTAAGGCTCTGGTTCAACGCAAGCTCCTCCTCTATGCCTTCGTGACTCGAATAGCGAGTCCGGCGATGAGAACTTAGGGACTGGTCAAGTAACCTGACCCCACATAGCTTATTTATCTAAATTTAGGCTCCTCGTCGTAACGGACCTTGTATGTCATATATCTCTTGTCGTCTCGCTCCCACCTGGCGTGTCCGAGCTCGTAGCCCATGATGGTGGCGTAGGCGGCGGTCCAAAAGCCTTGCCTATAGCGAAAATTGCTGTTCCATGTGTGCTGAAGTTTGACCAGTAGTCCCCAAGCACGATGGTGTTGGTAGCGGATTTCCGAGTAGAGAAAGACCAACGCAATTTTTAGGTCCTCCGAGGCGGCAGTCTCCTTGAGATCCTCCAGCAGGTCCCAGTACTTGCCAAATACACTGTGGTCTCGGAAAATGTGCCTGATGCGGTCGTCGGGGATCATAGCCTGAATATGCTCGCCTAGGCAGCGGCAATGAAGTGACTGTTGCCCTGTACAGTCGCGGCGCGAGTAGACTTTGTCGAAGGTGAAGAAGTTATACTTAGCAGGAATTGTAACCTCTAGCTTCTTAAGGTTCGGCATATCGCGAAGCTTGCTGAAGACCCCCTGCACAGCCTCGTCGTAGCAGTAGTCGGGCCACGACCGGGGGTCTCGATTGTACTTGGGTTGGTTCTCGTAATCAGGAGTGCCCATTCCCCGGCGGAAAACGTCGCCGCATATCTTATCCCACTCAGCATGAGGGGGCCCGCCAAGTAAGGGAATAGGGCTGGCATTGACCCAGGCGCTGGGCATTTGAAAAGTGATATGCTTGAAAAAGCTGCAGTTGAAGTTCCCGATTGTGTGAAAGAATGCCGACACGAGTACCATGGAGTTTGGCTGGCTGAACCGGAAACTGTTGCCGCCGTAAAAGTACTCGGCGACCTCGCCACGTATCTTCTTGCAGACGCGCATCATGCACAGCCCTCCTATTTGGGCGGTAAGGACTGAATATGAGTTCACGGCCCGGTATCCGGGAATCTCTGGAATAATTTGGAGCTCGAAAAACTTGTCAGGGACATTGAAGAGGTGCCTGTAGATGTTCAGGCGGATTTCTGCTGGCAGGTCATCGGCGAGACTCAATACCGGCTTCTTAACGGGCTATTGATGAGAGGGATCAGTATTTATAAATCTCAGGCACATCGAAACGTGCGAGATGAATTTCATTGCACTCACAACTTCTGCTATTTTCTCAAGTTCTTTGCGGGAGATTGCGTCTCTGGTGGAAGGCTGATCGTCGTTTTCAGGCGCATCTTGACAGCCCCGAGACTGAGATGACGTGGAATTGTCCATACTGGTTTGGGTTTCAGGGCGTTCCAAAGCTCTTTTCCTACAGATCCTCAAGATCTAATCAGGAGTCCGGGCTGACAAGGTTGATGCACCGAGACACGTGGGTGTCGGAGAGAAGAAGACGGGGAACCAGCCATGAACTGCTGGGAAAGTTTTGCAGGCAGCTTCATGTGCTGTAATGGATAACTAGTGTCAAACTTGTGTCATCGATTCGGAGAAATGAGCAGTTGCCACCTTAGGCGGCGCCGTACACTACTCTACTAGTCGGCAACCACCTCACCTTTCGAGAGGAACTACAGCTTCTTAGAGCAAGCTCAACACCGAACAGTCACACATATTATCATGAGCTAGTTGAAACGAAACGAAACTTCTTATCTCTCAAGTCTTGTTGTGAGCCAATAAACGTGACATGGATGTAAGAGGTACTTAGGCACCATATGAACTTGCGGTGTCACTATCTTCTACAAAACATCTTTAAACGTTGCAACCAGTAAATGAGAATACAAAGCTCAGTATTATGGCAAGTAACGCTGTAGAACAGTGTGTTGATATACAATTCTGCTAAGGGATCCAGCCATTGTGTTGAGACCCCGCTCACTTCCCCTTGACCTCCTAATTTGCTATTTTAACATTGGATCTAGGCCTTACCCCCTGAGACAGAAGCCAAGGCTAGAGTCTGAGAGGGAAGATTGACGTGTGTTCTGAAGTGATAATAGGAGCATTGAGTGCAATAATCCACCATCGTCCCAACTTTTGTAATAATATTCTATATCGCTTCTATCTGAGTATGGCTTACCTGTGATCACTAAAATGAGGGCGCAAACCTTGAAGTAACTCAGATGCAACAGGTCTAAAACTTGAATAGACATCTAGTCCATATAAATCACGGGCTAGAAGCTGAATCACTAAGCTTCTGGCTCCTGTGATTTGCTGTTCTCGGGCACTGGCTGATCATCTGCTCTGCTAGGCAGTCGCCCAGATGGTCTAATACGTGCAAAGAACAGCCGCGGTACCTGTGCGGCAACATCCGACCGGCTCCTCCAACCAGCCCAAATGGCACGAATCGAAGGCACAATTTCTGTACGTATACGTCTGGCCTTGTCCTCGTCGTACTGCTCTAGGTTAGCATCCATCCAGGCATCCATGTCGGCGTCAGGGATGATCTCGAGGTGGTCGTAGTGGATGCAGCACGACAAGATAAAAACCCGGTTGTGAGCCGGGTTTGTACATGGAGAGGTGATCGTCCACCGTAGGGTAAAGTTATCCAGCATGAATACCATAGCCTCAGGGAGTCTGGGACTCGGCAGACCGGCGGGGGTATCGGCAAAGAGGGGGGCGAGCTGGGTGTTCAGCGACCGCAGGCTGGCGAGGCCCTTCTCAACGGGGTTCTCGGGCGGCTGGCCTTCTTCAGTCTCGTCGCCCCTGTCAAAGTAGCTCGCGAAGACGTCGCCGTTGACGCACACCCGAGGCAGGATGTTGCCCAGCACCAGACAGAGTGGAATAATCCTGTCTGTATCGGCAGGCGGGGTTTGTCCCTGATCACGCAGCCCGCCGACGTATACCAGGTCCGCCGCAGTGGGCCTAAACTCGAGGATGCCGAGCATTCTCAGCCAGTCGACACTAGATAAATCTCTCTGGGCGCCGCTCAGCGCCTCGTGCCTGCTCTCACGGCATGTGTACAAGACACCCGGGGGCTGGCTCGCTTCGGCGAGGTAGGCCCTGTTCATGACTACCCTGTGGAAGCGTGCCGAGGTCCCAGTCTCAGGGACTCCCGGCGTGATAAAGATAAGTCGGGGCTCTGTTGCGTGTCTCCAGATCAGAGCACGCAACTCCGGGGGGAAGTCGAGAAATAGAGAGAATCCTTCACCTTCTTGGCCATCCTGGAGGTTGGGCCCAGTGATATTGCTCCCAAAGTTGGATGACATCGTGTTGTTATACGATGAAACTGCGTTGAGTGCGCGATGGTATCAATCATGTGCGGAAGGAAGCTTCGAGGTTTCTTCGCGCGAGTTGGCGTACTTTCTAGACTTGGTAGCAACATGATACAACTTTCTGGTTTTTATAGAGGACCGGGCAATTTCAAGCTTTGTAAGTGTCAAAGACATTATTCTAAAAGAATGCCATTGTACAGTCCCGTGCCTCCTCGACAGGGATTGCACACCGAGACAGAACGGGATATAGTGATATAGCCTCGTTCGCTAACACAGGCTAAAGCAGTATCTCTAGAACTGGCCTCCTTTCATCATGAGTGGTTTTGATTCACGATGAGTCTCAATAATCGCAAGTTGAGAATGCCCAACTGGAGCGCTCATGACCGAGACTCATTCCGAAGCAGGTGAGCAATCCCATATCTCCACGGTCCATTGGTTTTGGGCAAATTATTAGCACACAAAGCCTTAGTCCGTATTCGCGAGCCTTTATTGTGAAGTGGTGTTCCCAAATCTATGTCCGGGTGTACTTGATCCTTCCGGAAACAGCAATCAAACAAATGGTTAAGAAGCAGATCCATCACGGCTCAAATTGCTGGGGTTCGACACACGAATAGGTCTTGGTTTAACCAAAACACAAATACAAAAGTCGGAGGGCCCCGGACTGGGACAATGCTGATGCACCAAGACCAGACTTTGTCGTCCGGGCATGCTGATTTAAGGAAAACCTTCCGGAACATTCATTGTTACGATCTTAAAAAGAGCCCGAAAATCCTGCAAGACGTATTTCGTATAAAACATCATTATATTTTGGCTAAGCAGATGTCTTGGACTATGTTATAAGCGAGAATATAAACGATTCGGAAAGTCAAGTGCAGAGTCACCCGCCGACCGCCATGGTTCCTTTCAGGTGCCTCTGACCTTTTCGTAACATTTACGCTCTCAGAAATCGACACTGTCCTCTTTATGATACCAGCACTTGCCGGGGTTTACACCCTCGCCTCCGGCCATATGTGGGCGGATAGTAGGCGGGTCATTGCAGTTGCCGTACGCAGCGTTGACGTTCCATCCCCACGGTGTAAATTGCTGGCCGTTGAGCTGGTCGTCCGTTACTTTGATGTTGGGGCTGGCCAAGCAGCAATGGTTGCGAAGCCACAGGGTAGCCATCCCGATTTGTTTCCCCTTGAGCGTGATTGCATCTGGGTTGTCCTGCAGAGGAATATTAGTATGTTTTGATTCTCTTTGCTGGTATACGCCACTTGACGTGAGCAGAGTAGTAAAGACCTACGTTGCAAACATAGAGCGCAGAAGTATCCCAACACTTGACACGATTGCACTGCCCGGCGCCGATTGTCCACTGCTTATTATAGTCTTTATTATCCAGATCATAAGCAAAGTCTCTGATCTTCTTAGGTTTCGCATTCGCATAAATTCCACACACCACTGCGCCGGAGCCGTGCCAGTTTTTCTCTTGTTCGCTACGCGCGGTGATTGACATGGTGTTGTTGGAATCGAGTTCCTCGGGCTGCAACTCAGCGCTTGGGCTCGTATCTTGCGCAACGGCGAGACCCGCAAGCTGAAGAAGGAAGATCGCGGTGGCAGGGGTCTTCATTGTGCTAAATTGTTACAATATTAGAAAGGTAATGTTGATTTGGTCTTCGTTGGAAGAAATTGTTCGTATGTAGTTTTGAATGTACTAAACTTGGTGCACAATATTAAGAACAAATCCCATAATATCAACTGGGTTGGTTCAAGAAATAATATACATGTATGCCGTATGTTGCGGTCAAAGGCACGGCCCAACCGTGTACGACTGTCAATGGTGGACATGAAAGAGTGCAACCGCGAGTCGCGTATGCTCCTCATTGGCTTTTGTCCGAGCGGTCCGATTACTAGATCGGAGTGCTATTCAAGCCAGGAACAGGATTGGTGCTCATTACTCGGAGTAGATTTTGGTGTCCCGTCAGTCTTGCTGAGCCGCATATGACGCAGTCGAATGTGGCCATCAGAGCTGCCGACCCCTCGAGAGTCTTACACGCCCTGTGCCAGCCGTCCCGGATCATCCATCAATAGTCACTGTTCGTAAATGATAGAGTCGAACAAGGTCGCATGATGGGGAATTTAGAGCGACCAAGTTGGAGCGATTGTTGGTAGCATAAACTAGGAATATAACCGCAATGGACATCGGCACCCTGGGGCAGTTTTCGTGTCCTGTCTTGGAGGGGCATTCAAGCAGTCCAACGAGACAATAGTCACGCGGGAAGCAGAAACATGAACCTGGAATTTCAGTGTTTCCCACTACTGATGGACTGTGCTTCACCACAATGTTGGCCTGACGTGCGTCGAAATCCATCTGTGGCTCCTAAAAGACGGATATACTCAAGTGAAGCCAGAGTTCCCTAGCAGTGATCGGCTGGCGCTGACTTATTGATGAGATGCATCAACCGGTTTCAACTGGAGGGAAGGCTTCCTCACTGCTGAGTTTAGTGTAGAAGCACTACTATTGCCACTTCATGCGGCCTTGCCGGGAATAATGGATTTGCCATGTCCGCTTCCGTCCCGAATTCGGCGACGGGATCAAGCACTTAACCGAGAGGTTGTCTATCCCACAATAGGGACGAACACGCCCCACATATTGGCAAGTGTACCCACAAGGCTTTGCATGGCATCGCCCGCAAGGACCCACAGTTGTAGCTATAGCCTCACCTCTCCGCAACCAGTGTTGGAACCAGTTTGTCTGGGACTACTGCCTGGACGGCCCCGACCTGACCTATTACTGTGCGGTTCTGTTTATGCTAGATGTTTTGTTTGATTGCCGGAATTGTAACCGAGTCAGATATGAGCATGTTGCTTTGTGCCAGTAGTTTCCTCTCGAGGCCTCTTAGCGGAATTGTTCCACGGTAGTAGATCAGGCGACGAATCATCAGAATCGGGTACCGATTTCGGCTTCTGGTGTTGGAATTAAATAGAAATAAATCACCGGTCGGAAATGCGGTCTCTCGGAACACGCCGCGAACACGGCTCTGTTCATGCAACGATACTTGGCCCTCAGGTGACCCGCTAAGTGAACAGAGGCCCATGATGAAGTCATCACTAAACGAGGGTAGAGATTATACCAGTTCGCAGTCGGGATGCGGCCAGCCCGAATGGATCCGTCAATATGTAGTATGTGTATATATTTGCCGGAGTACTCGTGTGTGCTTGCTTGTTCACCTCATCCTAATCCCACCGGTCTCCTCCTCGAACATACTACAGTCATCGAAATGAAGTTCATTAGCATTTGCGGTAAAGCCATCATGGCATCCAGTTTGAAATTAGCCGCCGCGGAGGCCACCCCTCGCTTTGCCCCCGACACGAGCGGCGTTCGATACGATGATACTGTACGTTCTCCATATTACCTAGGTACAAACCCAGATACTGGGCTAACTTCCGTCCCCTACGAAGGTGGCTTTGTTACCATCTCAATGGAATCTGTCAGACACACAGAGTCTATACTCAGGGATCGCCAACTCGTACTGGTCATCATCGTATATTTCCGGAAGCGACGGGCACGAGTATCTCATCCTATCCCATGTGCTCGCCTCGGAAGCTATGGGCGTTTACAGGGGATCCATCCTCGACATCACCGATCCTTCATTCTTTCAGCAGTTCACCACTTTCTGGGATGCATCTTCTATGTTTGCCGCCAACAAGACTACCTTCGACTTCGCACTGGGTGACGGCTTCTACTTTGGCCTCTCCTCCACTGATAAGCTGGGGCCCATCACGACTTGGAACGAGGGGGAGGACTTTTCATATAACCTTACATACAACCTGACGTCCCCTATAATTCTAAACGGTGGAGCTGGCAGCTTCCTTTGGAGTAAGCTACAACAGGCAGACGCTTCGCCTTCGGCTGTAAAAGCACCAGTCCGCTGACATACTACCAGCAACACCAACAACCGTCAATGAATGGTCAATGCCAGCTGGGACCACTGCCGGCACAATCACAAAGAATGGCACCGAAATCGCTGTGGACACCGAGAAGTCTTTCAGCTGGTACGACCGCCAATGGCAAGCAGGCCCGTCCACGACCTGGACCTGGTTCCAGCTGCACATCCAGACAGGGGGCGAGGAAGAATATTCTAGGCTCTCCATCTGGTTCTATCCTGCTGGGTGGGAAGGTGGCCCAGAGAAAGGCTTTGCAACTGTCCGAAATGAACCTGGTGTCCAGATCGTCTCGCCCGCAACCAAGGCCAACGGTGATCGCCAGTGGACCTCGTCTGTCTCAAATGTGACGTACCCTCTGGACTGGACGTTGGAGCTAGGAGACGGGACCAGCCTAGAGGTGAGGAACATACGGGAAGACCAAGAGCTGGCGGACTCTGATGGCCTATTTGTAACGTACGAGGGGTTCGTTGAGGTGACGGGCAAGACGCCTTCGGGAGAGACTGTCACAGGCTTCGGGGTTGTCGAGGTCCAGCCTCCCCAAATTTCCTGAAACAGTTCTAAATGGAACTAGCAACTATCATCTATATCACGTAAGGTGTTATATGTTTCATCGGTTGTCTTTTTCCATGGTGTCGCCACACCCATGTACCTAGGTACTGCTGAAAACGTGCCACTGTCTGCACTCGAGTGGATCTCGACTACAGTCTGCCTCCAGGCTGTCACTTTGAATTGATAGCTAGTCCTCATCTGGATACATGCAATTCCGCTACCCCGCGGACTTTCTATAAAAGCCCGACCCCTCTAAATACCCACACGAGCTGGCTTCTATCCTTTCACTCTGTTTGTTCCTTTCTTTTCTAACACCCGGTCCTTACCCCTTTGCATGGCGGATTACACCAAAAAGTATAAAATCAAGCCTCAATGGCTAGGCTGAGTTCAGGACGCGATTTTAAGGACAAAAGATATTTCGTCGGGTTGACAATATGCAGTTTGCCTGCCCGGCGAGCTCCAGACGGAACCCTGATCAGCATCCGTAGACGAGTCGAATTTGCATCGACAGTGCGATGTCTGAAGCCTCTTCCCGGGTATATGTTTTTCGTCGCCGGGAGGGGAGTTGATAATCCAGATGAAGTTCTTATGTGTACATGTAAGTTTGTTGAAGACTGTTTCCGCGAAGGCCCTGAAATGGCTAACCAGACGGCACAGACTGGATCAATCAAGAGTCACTCAGAGATTTTCTACAGTCTCCTGATTATACGAAGTATCTTGAGTCACTAGGCTTGGACAACACAGAGCAAAATGACGGCGACCTTGACCCTACAATGGCTGTTGCCGAAGTCAGACCCCGCTTCCTGCCCTCGGGGAATTTAGCCACAATCTTCACAGCGGCATTTACACTCTCCATCGAAACAGACACTGCAAGATTAGAAAGCTTAAGGTTGCTTGTCCCTGACTCTATACATCATCCAGGGCGCTTGGGCCCACCTCGGCCCGAGCGGCCTGGATGGATCATGGACCCTCAACTTGAGGATGGGCGCCTAGTGCAAAAGGGCATGGTCGTGCAGCTGTGGGCTGTCCTTGAGCCTTTTGAGAAACAACTTGAGATATACAAGGCTGTGAAGCAGGACGCGGAAAGCAGAGAGTCATGGAAGCGCCAAGTTGAAGAACTACGCGCGTTGTCGGTCTCCGTGGAACAGACGACCTGGGACTTTGGTTCATCGAGCGACTCGTATGACTCAGACTCAGAGACGGATCAAGAGATTGAATTGGCGGAGGAGCTTGGACGTGTGAAATTCCATAACTGATTATCGATATACTATCGGCATTGAGCTTTCTCCTACCGCTGGGCTTGTGAACAATTACCAATATATGAAGGGTCCGTATGCCTTGTGGATGTATGCGGATTCAGAGCAATCGAACCAGGTAGTTACTCAGCAGCCGTTCCTGGACAGCCATTTTATCCAGCTGCTATATAATGCCCCCCCCCCACAGTGAGACGGCGAAATTCACCTCAAGCTACCAGCTCTGCAGTGCATATTTGTTATCCGGGCAGTGCCTAGCTACTTACCCGGCGCCTGAAGCCGCTTCGTTCTTGATGCAGTTTTGATCCGTCCAGTCGGACTTCAAACTGGCACAGCAGCACCAGCAGTGGCAGTAAATTGAGCAGCACCGCTGATATCGCCCAGAGCCCACCATACTTGAGCTCTAGCTCTAAAGACGATACGATACCTTCGAGGCCATCACACTGTCTGCGACTGATGGAGGCGTATTGACCACCCTCATTACTGGCACCGAGACATGCACCGAGCCGGCCCCGTGGTGGACTCTATCTTTCTCAATACGAACTCAGCCATCTCCTCCAGGGCGCCACAATGCGATGCCACAGGCTACAAGCTTTCCAATATCTGCTCCATGGAAAGAGAATGTCGCACAGCCAGCCACAAGAACAATATCCAAGCCCAAGCTCCCTGTAGAAATCTAAATCCCACGATCTGCAGGGGCACGGCTTGACACCCCACCCCCCTTCCTCAACCTACCGCAGCCCTTCCTGGACGCGGAAAATAGGACAACGCGCCCGCGGAGGAAGTTCCGGCTTGGGAAACCCTTCACAGCCAACAATAAATACAGTGTCAAGCCCGAATGGCGGCAAGGCTTTTGCCCAAGAATCTGAACGAAGGGGCTGCCGTCTCTGTACCGTCTTCGTCGCGCTGAACAGCAGTGGAAGATGCGAGGTCGATCTCTAATACCAATGTAGACGGATCTGACAACAACACATGTACTGTGGTGGCTCAAAGGATTGGATGCCGGGCGAGGGTGGCGGTTGAGATAGAAACACTGATAGCTGTCACCTGGACCCCTTTACTGCTAGTATGTCTATAGCAATGGGTATGATGAAACCCCAGTTCCTAAGGGAACCGAGACAAGTGATACATTATGTCCATTTGGTAACCGGGCATTCGTATGTACGTCGCCAAAACCTCCAATCATGCTAGACCTCCGCCTCGAGCTTATGCAGGTGGAGATGGATCATCCCTGAACCCCGGACGGCCACCCACGTCGCCATTGTCGAGCGGCAAGCGTGCAGGAACATCCGTTCCGGTAGACAAAGGTTCTCCGGGACTCAAGCGATATGTCACAATAGATGGGGGGGACGATACAATCAAGGAAAATTGTTACGTAGCCTGGGTGGATGGAATGACATGGTTTGAGCTCCTCCTTGTCGATAAAAGACCCACAACAGGCCTCACCGGTCAGATTTAGGAACCGACCAGAGATGCACATGACAGAAACAGGTATGCGTTCAGCTACATGCAGCACACCCGAAACGGAAGTTTACATCGCACCCCAGACGGTGAACATGCTCCACGCTTCACGTCTCGGAGGGATATTGTAGCCTCGAGGCAGGAGCGACAGCTCCCTGCTCAGTTCAGGTACGGGCCTGTGACCTGTAATATAGGGTACATATATGGGTACTGTATCCCGGCTGTCCGGCCGGGGAGACCATGTCTACCTATGCTGACCACATGCGAGTTGTCTTGTGAGCCATATAATGAGGCTTGATACCTGCAGGATCGTGATTGTATGCATACGATGGCGCCTGGTGTCTATTGGCCATGTGTCAGTATTGTGACACCCCACGTTGCGGTATCGCTGTTAAGTTCACCGCCTGGATTCTGCTTCACTGAAGTTAAGGGGCATATTCGCCAGGTTTTGTTGACCTGCAGAAACCTTTTGAGCACTTGAGCCCAGAGGGGCTGCATGGTCACCTGGGCACGCGACTGTGAAACAGCCCACACGACTCCAACCGCCCCGCGAAAGCAAGAGACCAAAATCTGCACACTTAGTATCGGATGCTGCACCTTAAGCCAAGCAACCGACGCCCTGGCCAAGCCACCTACATCCGAGCTGACAGGAAGCCTGATTTCAGGATGCTGCGGTGAGAGCAGCCACCCCGGGCACGATAGCAGTCCGACGTGCGTAGACGCATGCGAATTGTGACACGAGACCCTCATTCAGCCTTCACCCACGCGTACAGGCGCCGGTGAAGAAATATCTCGTGGCACCGATTTTTTCTTTTGCCTGGCGTCTTTCCCATGTCGAATCTCGCAAAGCTGGACAAAATAGCGGCTAGCCTCAAAAATGGGTCCCTCTGCAGACAGCCTTGCATATGCCGGAGAAGAAAGGAGTCCGAGACATTCGGGTTAGGGCGCAGGGTCCTGCAGGAAACATGGGAATTGTACACATGCAGGACGCCGTCATTTCGGATGTACCGAGTCCGCTGCAGCACGGCAGTGCATGCACTCTTGATGTGATGCCATGTAGATCTATGTTGACGTCCCTCGGCCAGATGTATGGAAATCGGCCGAATGGCCATGAGTTTGAAGATCAGCGCCTGTGATCCATGCATCAGACAATAGATATTTTCAGCTCCGTGTAGAGGATTCTTACTTTTGCAAAACATCGATAGCCGATGTTTTGTTTATCCGCTTCTTGTGGGCAAAATAAAGGAAGTCCTAACGTAATCTTTGTCCCCGACCAGGCCTCGAGGCATTGCTTTGGCGCCAGCTGAGAGACCACATATGTAACAAGGATTTAGGCGAGAGACCTGCTTACGGGTAGGCAACTTGTCGGGAACTAGAGGCCTGATCGTCTAAGCGAGCTGGCGGATCAGATCAGCCTTGCCCGATCAAGGTGTACCTCCTTCCTGAGGCTCCTTATTCCCGGGGCCGAAAGCGTCTCAGCAGGCCATGCCCACGTGGCAAACGATCCTAATGATGATAAAAATGCAAGTGATCCTGCAATGGCTGCGACTAACCCAAAAAAAGTCTGTCCAACCGGCAGACAGCCGAGCAGTTCGGACTAACGGGGCTGAATCGGTGCCCAAGGTGGACCTGAGACAGAATATGTTGTTGACGGGCACTTCCTTGTCGAGAAGCCACAGGAATCTGCCTGGCTGGCTGTTTCAACCTTTGAGAGTGTTCCGGCCAAGGAGAGGATAACTTGGTGTGAAGAGATGGCTCTCACCGGTGAGGATCCCGTCTTCCTGATGCTGTCAAAGACATTAGCATGCCTGGCAAGCCGTAGTGGGGTGTACCATCAATGACCCCCACGCCTTTGGTCAACATGGACGACAGATTGAGAGTGTACAAGAGACCAAAACAGCCCACAGCATGTCTGTATTGCTATTTAATGGGTCTGAACCATCTATACCGAAGTGAGGTCCTCAAGTGAGATCCCAAGCCGCTTCAAGCTGATCACAATTTACGTCTTTCCGTGACTTGCTCTCTGAAGTCGACATCCAACTTTCTCTTGCTTATTGTGGCTATTAGGCCTTCTATCCTAAGTTTATTATTGATACGTTACAAAAAAATGGAAGGGTGAGTGGTTGCCTTGTTCCGATTTGTCTGGCAACGTTAATGATTGAGTGTAGGTCAAGCCAAACACCAGCATCGAATCTCCCGCCTGCGAAGGCCTCGAAGTCTCAATCTAAAGACCTTGCGTCCTCACGTACAAATGATTTTGTTCAAGAGCCCTCGAAGAGCGGAAACCCCCTTGCCACCTTGCCCTACCAGACCAAGAACGTGGATGATCGACGCCGGGAGATGAAGGTCGAGATGATGGATTACATAGCCGGATTCAACGATAAGTTCCATCGTTAGAATGTTTCAGTGACCTGGATGCAGTCAAAGGCCCATTTTGTCTTGACTTGAAGTCGGATATTGCTCTCTCAATGTGGATATACGGGGACCAGGATGGTTGATGGTATAATTGCGTGCCTGTTTACAGATACGGATATGGCACTTGACCTTACATAGCATACCTAACAATGATGATCATGATAACGAATTTATGTATTTCTTCTACGACCTTGTGATCAACATTTCATTATTTCTGGCCATGGGCTTATCGAAAACCTTTAAGAAATAACCAAGCAAAGTGATATGTCACATGAAATTGTCGTAAATTTCCTCATTTGCTTCCATATCAATCCTAGTCGTCCAGTGTCTTCTCACTGGGAGCTGGAGTCTACCTAGGTAGTATCACGGAGCAATTAATTCTAAGGAAACCCTTCATCGTTTTGAACCTGTACTTTCTCAGGGCCATCCTACATCTCATGGGTCTTGATTCACCTGTTATCCCTATGAAGTAACCTAATATTTAGGATTGGGCTACTTCACTCCTCTTTCCTCGGAAAGAATGGCGGGCAAAAGGAGTTTCCACAAGCGATGACACGAAGGCCCGACTATGCGAGGACAGCCTTCTCGCCGAGAGAAAGACCGATGGACATTGCTATTCGTACGAACCCAAATTTGCTTCCAAGAACCTTGCTTAGGTCTTTTTGAGCTCTAAGAAACGAAAGAGGTAGCATTCGACGAGACGTCGGGAAGATCAAGTTGGGTTGAGTGATGTTGTGCCACGACGTTAGACTCACAATACGAGTCGTCCATCGCTTCTTCAAAAATTCACACGAAGACCAGTGACCACTCCAGAGCAAAGCCGCTAGAGGTTCCATAAGGAAAGGCTGGACTGGAGCGATTCTTCCGAAAATCCTGCTTTTCCTCTCTTTTTGGAACCTGAAGACGTCATGCGCGTGACACCTTGAGAACTTCGTGTCCTTTCATGCATGTGAATGACTTTGCTAGTGCCTGTGAGCCAGCGAAGTTTGATGTGTGTGAACAGTGTGCGAAAGAGAAGATTTCGTTACTCAAACGTAGCGCTGCCCGAGCCACAACGGCAAATGAGTGTGCCAAGGCTCATCACTTACAGTTGCAGATCAGTAGTTGGAGTCGCTGCAACGAGGCTGAGCCGAAACTCAGCGACAAGAGAAAGGGGAACTCCGCGGCTTAAGCTGCTGCTGTCACTATTGCATGAACCCTCAGGGATAAGATAGCCGGCTGCAACACCCGCGGGCCATGTCCTTGGCCACGAGCCCAGTGGTGTGGTACGACCGACGGGCACGGCACCGGATTCAGAGATTTCACCAAAGGATATCTCACCAGTGTGACTATGACACCATGGGCTAGAGACTGAGACATACTTTATCCGGTCCTCATTGGTGACCGACGAGCCGCCCATGCAGTCCTGAATGGCAAGGTGGCGCTGCACTGCAGCTCGCGCTCAACCTTCCCCCGGGGGCATGGCGCCAGACTATAGGCCGAATCACAGCCGTTGACAGGTCTCGGGGAGCCCATGCCGGCCACTTCGGGAACCAGACCCACGCATATTGGTGATGAAATCATGTTTCCGATCTCGTTACACAGATCTCGTATCACGGTCAGCATTTTGCTTGTTCCGGGTGGGTACTTCGCCCGGCGGCCGGTACGGCTCATCAGCCGGGAAGAAGCAACGAAATTCGCTAACAGAGCCAATAGGTCAGCATTATTTCGTGACCAGCTTCGCGAATAGATTCCAATTCATTCTCGCGTATTATATGAGCCCCCACGGCGGTCAGGCTCCCGCGAGACGCGTGCTCAAGGCTCACGAAGAGAAGAAAAAGCAAGACGTGACCGATCGCCTGCTGAGATCAGAAATACTAGTCATATTCGCAGTGACCTAGGAATAATGACTTGTTAAACAACATATACTCTGCGCCACAATAATTCAAAGACAAACCTTGGCGGGCCGATTCAATGCTGATCGCTAAGGATCTCCATTGCGTGCATGGACAACAAGAACAATCAATTGTTGGTACCGCGTCCCTGCTTTGCAAAAGATGGACGAACAAAATGCAACGTTGCCACAGGCTAGACTAGTCAATGGTGCTTCAGCTCCAGTATCTTGCCTTGGAGCATGCGGAGCCGTGTTCTTGGAACGATATCAGCCAAACTTGCTCCATGAGCTCGGGGTGCGCAACGGTTGGTCCTGGTGTGAGCGGACTGAAAAGAAAACGCTAGATTCTCGGCATAGACCACTATGAGCAAAGTGATAAGGCAGCCACTTCCACCCTTTTGCAACACGCAATCCCAGGAGCCTGAACTGGTAGAAGAGACATGCGTCTGCCTGTACGAAATATTCTAAACAGCAAAGATCTTCACAGATTGTGATACAATGGTCCGGAGTAAGGGATGGTTTGAGGCTGTGGCGACTCCTGTCTACAGTCGTGGCATGATCAAAGATAGCGGCGCATACGTACTCATACTCGTACACCCCATTGTGCAGGTTCTTCCTGCGCCTGACCGTCAAGATATCATGACTTCTATCGGACGAGGCGTAGGTGCTTCTTCAGCCCCTCCTTGGCCAAAGTCTTGCAGTCTATCACACCACCTTCGCGCTATGACGGCCCATGCACGCAGACATTCAGCTAAACGGTCCTCTGGGCACCACTGCATTAGTCCTCGAGATCGACATCCTCGAAACCACTTTTCTATGGAAGGACGCTGGCAGATGATTCAGAAAGCTGCAGGCCTGGCACTACATGATGACGAAGTGGGTGTAAGGAGGGTGATTAGTGCGTGAGGGAAGGTATAAGCGAAGATGTACCCAAGTGCCTCTTTGATGCGCATTTGTTGGGTATGAAGCTCTCGCGGCGGCGCGATTAGCTAGCTGCGACCGATTCCGTACCGAGCTTGATGATCTTGCTGGATCTGCGGGCGCTGGGTGGGTTTTCCTCTCAGTGGTGCCACTGAGCGCATTCAGCCGCAATCGCGGTGACTAGGTACCCTACGTATCGTTGCGGTCACTCTCGCTCTAAGTATCTCCAATAAAACCTCAGTGGTAATAGCCACTAGTAAACTAGTACTTGAGTTAAGATGATCCAGGGCATTGATATCGGGGCTGTCTCTGCTTGGGTGAAGAGGACAATCACTAACGCGAGCGAGGCATAGTGCAATCGATATCTGTCGCCGTGTAATAAACTCAAGGAAAGCGGTGAGAGTGTAGAAGATATACGAAGTCACAGACTTCAATTCAAGAAGAAAGATGACTACGTGCTACCGCTTCACCCCCCCCCCCCCCGGGGAAACCAAAAAAAGGAACAAAGACTTTCGAGTCCGTCATCTTAGTAACAATTGGTTTGCTGTTCAAATCTGTCACGATCGACGATCACAGTTCTAGATACGCTCGAGGGAGGTTTACTGAGATCGGATAATTCAGTAGCCTCATGTATGCTTCATTCTGGGCAAGTAAAATCCAAGACGCGAGGTCCTAGTCCACAACGATCTCGAACCCGACCTCGGCCGCCACAGTAACCCAGGGCAGTACCTCCTTGAAGTATCGACTTCGAAATCGAGGGTCTAAGGGTCGCACATGCTAGGATCGCTGTAGCCACATCGAGTGAAACTACAGTCTCATTTCTGGTGGCTTACATCTTCTGGGAAGAAGATAGCAGTGGGTGGTGCATGGCGCATGCTTGGGTATTGCGATGACAAAGGCTTTGTGGGCCGCAGCGATTCTTAGCAGATGTGGTCAATGTAGAGATCTGCGGGAAGAAGGCTGTGAAAGCACCAGGTGTACCTCGTGTGAGACGGGCTGAGGGGACATGGACTCCCATGAGGGCACTGCTGCTCATCGTTCAAACTCTCATCTGCAGAATAACTTGTGTTTAGGAAGTTATACCGACTTTGAAAATACAAGAAAATATGCAGTCAAGTTTAGGAGTACAAAGTGTCTTGCAATAATGTGTGATTGCAGTGCCTGTATGTAGTTCATCGATACCTCTTGTCTTGGGGACATGCCAGCGTTCGGGAGAAAGTCCCGCCCTAAAGTTTCAGCGGCCAATCCCAGCAGGATGAAATCAGTACCTTTAGTTACACGCAGCTCTCGATAACCCTGTCAGATGTCTCAGGACCACCTGCCAGTTGTGTCTTAAGCGCGGGTGGCTTGGGCCTGCTGGCGCCATTGGGCCGGTGAACCCGGACAAAACTGCACTTTCATTGCTCGGGGCACCCGCAGATCCCGTCATCTGAACCGGCCAGTTTCCGTCATCTCCTCTTCTGAAAACTCTTCAGCACGGGTAGCTGCACGATCTTGCGAATGCATGTCTGAGACAAGCTGCCAACCAACCATGCCCGTCACACCCACAGCTCGCTGTCACCTTCACATAGTTTTGGAGGTGCAGAATATGAGCAGCTGGTCTGCCTGTCATCTCCCATACACAGGACAGCTAGAGACTGATTGGCCCCATGGGGCGGCAATTCCCGTCTGATTGACACTCATAAAATGAACGTGGAGTCAATGGCTTAGAAATATATGCAGCTGGAGAGGCACAGCACTTCGGTCACGGCATGATCCTGGCTCGCGGTGGGGGTTGAGACGAAAGCCACCACAAGACCCTATGAGTAGAGAGTAGGGCCACTATGCATGGCAATGCAACCTTCATGTTGTGTTTTGTCGCCTGAATGCCCTTCTCCTCCGCCCCAGCCAGTGTACCCTTGAATGCTTGTGTTGTTTCAGTCCCTCTGTATCGTCATTTCGACTCCATGCGCCCTATTTCTTGCCAATGCTCGGTCATCTCCTTTCCTGTCACGGTGTGCTCGCCGAGTGTGGCCTAATCGCTCGCATGCATAGAAACACGAACTCATATTCCGCAGTGTATCGGCAGAGTGACACGAAGAAGCAAAACCGTCAAGCAACCCCCGCAGATATCCCGCCTCGATCTACAATACATCAGATGACGATTTGTCAGTTGTCAGATATGAGATGTCGTAAACGGCCGCCCACTGAAGACTCGGACCGCAATATTGGGCGCCTTGTCCCTCGGAATTTGGTACGAGGTCAAGACTCGACAGGGGCCGGGGTCGTGACCTTGAGACAGCTCATAAGAGCAGTGTCCAGTGGCATCAACTGATAGGGAATAGCTGCCACGGTGAAGAAATCCTCGCGGGCTTGCATTGGCCGAAGTTCGTGCGCGGATGCACGTACCGGTTGTTCCTGTGAGGAAAAGCAAAGCGACAGCACACAGTACCCTGAAGCAACGTGGATTGGGTATTACGCGGCCGCTGCTGCAGCTGGATGAGAACAGGGCGACGCAAGTGAGTCTGCAAGGAGAGATCTCATTCTATAAATTCAAATGCTTTGACTCTCGTTTCAGACCGTGTGAAAACAAAGACATCGCACCAAATGTCTTTCAGTGAGCTCCGGTGACTCCTTGTGGCACAGCGGAAGAACAACGACGGTGTGACCATGGAAACCCTAAGGTCGGTCCGCGCCCATCTGCTGGTGATGGGTTACATTTCAACTGCTGACCACGACAGGCAAAAACAACATCCAACGCCAGAGGACCATACAAGGGGCCATGCGCTCTCTTCTAGCCAGATGGAGGCCTTTCTTCAAGAAAAGCCCCGAGATGGCAACATCACCGTCATGATACCAGATTGCACACCCATTGTCAACATCAACCGCAAGCAGAAGAAGAAGGCCATGAAGGAAGAGGTGAAACTATTCAGCGAGCGGTACGGGAGCAAGCGCTGAGCAATGGGGGCTAGGTGTTGTCAGGTATGCCCGTGGCCCATGAACACCCATTTGGCGCCGTCACACAATCTCATCATAGTCTAAATAGAACCCCCCGTCCCGCCCCTCATTCCTCATTTCAGGGTAGATATCTGGACTGGATGTGTTTGGGAAGTTTTTCTTTTTGTTTCCAGCTTTATATTGTCCTAGGGCTTAGACGAGAGAGAATATCATGGTGTGTGCTTCGTGGTACCACATGAAGTCCCCATATTACGACATTTCATCTGCAAACTCTGAGTTCATGCGCCTGACCTCGATGTTTGTTCCTTCGTGCCAGATGTTTTAGTAGGCAGAATGTTTCTCCGAGTCCAGCATTTAGCTTCTGGCGCCTCGGCTGGATTTGGTGCACTGCCTTCATGAGGCTGAGACTCAGAGCTTGGGAACAAATCCAGGCGTCTCTCCATCATGGAGCCCCCGGTGGTCATGCCATATTATCACACTGACGTATATCACTTGTCGCTTGACACCGCATTCAGCTCTGTCCCCGTGGCTCTCAGTGCCAAGTGGGAGTGCGTTGGCCGATGTGCTGGCTGATTGTGTAGTACAGGAGCGGGGTTCGATGGTAAGGCAATTCTCAGCTCATCTGCGAATTCTTTCAACCCCCGAGGGAGATACCGACGGATAAATTCTGAAGGACTGAAGAAGCAACAACGCGGTAGCGTAATACGGGACAGAAAGTGTGCGCATGAGCCTGGACAGGAGGTTCGATACACTCGTGGTCGGCATCTTGGCGATTTGATCGGTCCAAAATTATCACTCCCAGCCTCATTACTCACATTACTAGTAGTTCTACCAGCGGATCAATGGCGGTGAAAGATGGCGACGGGGTCCCTTTCCGTCTTGCTGTACGACAGGACTCGGCCTGTCTCGCTTTTGCCAATGACCAGATTTGACCATGGATTGTCCTACCTAATCTCAATTCCGCGTTGGCCGCCGTTGCCAACCGTCCCAGCCACCCCAACTCTCCTCACTTGCACTAGAGTCTAGACCTACATATGGTTGCATTGTGCTGCTATCTCGGGTCACACGGCCAGGTACCAACATCCCCCATGATCCAAGCCAGACCGACAGCCAATTCTGGGCACCGGAAATCCATACATATCATGGCACGACATGTATGCAAGCAATAGGAGACGGGATATACGATGACAGACTCATTTCCACCATTGCTCATATGCGACCTGCTCCCCATGATGGCATACGTCGACGTTGCAGCAGGACAAGGCTCTGGAGCCGCATGAGTAATGACTGGCATTGTGGCCCAGCCCAAAACCAATCGGAAAGCCCCGCGACCCCTGCAAATGGGTACAGTACACGGGCACACGCAGGATTAAAGTTTAAGCATCGTTGCGTCAACCGGGGAAATGAATGGCAAGGATCATGTGGATCCATATGTCTGATGAAGGACCAACAAGCGCCCAAGAAGGGGGAATAATGGAAACTGGTGGCACTTGGAGACATAAATGCACTTTCAGGGAACCAATGGTCATACAAATGAGATTAGCCAGTTAAGACAGTCCCAACAAAAGATGTTCCACACCAAAATCAGGTCGGGCTTCCTGGTCACTTCAAGTTGCTCATGATAAGGCTCTGAGCGGGCAGAATCGAGGAATCGATTACAGCTCGCGAAAAGTGACTAGAATTCCACGGAAACGATTGATGGTCTAGAATTCTGAGATCAAATAAAGCGTCCTCGTAACTATCAGCTGGATGGGCGGCCCTGGTCACGGCAGCTCAAATGGTAAACGGAGGACTTGGTCCTGGCAATGGTGTTGGCAACACAAATGTGCTCAGTGTCACTCTATCCGCTGACATGCAAGCTGAGAAGCGTGGCTGTCATACGACTTCCCACCATGTGAGCAGAAGAAGCAGCCTCCCAGGACACCTTTTTTTCCTTTTTTGGGGGACCACCACTGGACATTTAGGCGCTCAGTCTTGTTGGCAGGTTTTGCCGTGTTGGAGATAGCATTTCTGTGTCCAGACCGGCGTGAACAGGAGACCAATCATACGCGACGTGTCAGGGGCGCTGACCAATTGGCCGAGGCTCAGCCTCGTCTAAGTCATCCCACCCAAACCCGTCCCTCGTCGCCGCCTCGAATTGGGCAGATGTGCATAGCTAGCGCCAGGCACGCGAGAACGGCACACGCGGGATTCTTGCTGAAACCAATGGCGGATACTCGGTACATTGTTTCGGCCTTAATGAGAACTGAGTACATGTTGAGATACGCTTGGATAGAATTATGTAACAAAATTGTGCAAGGGAAATTCCAATAGGAGCCCTGGAGAGCAACATGGAGTGAGAGTACGGATGAGAGGGGTGCCATGTTCTCTCGGCGTATTGGAGTTGGTTATTGTGACTGCTGAGTCGGTGAGTCCGCTTGGTCTGACTAGAGATTTGCTGAGCTGGCTAAAACTCGTAAACCCACGGTGGCGGCCCGGATAGGACTAGCATTGCTCGACAGAAGAGGATCACATCACGGTTGACTTCACAACGATACATTTTTATCATTTACACGTATTGGGTATCACTCATGCCCGTAGCTTGAGATGAGTGATTCCTGGTAGGGAGAGTCATACTGCTAGAACGAGGCGGGTGAAGCCGGGTTCATGTGTGTTCCGGGGCGGACGAGAGACCCCCAAACCATGCCGGTGCAAACCTTGGCGAACCACACCCGATTGCCTCAGGCGGCTCTCAAGGCAACCAGGGCTAAGATGTACACAAGGGCAGGTAACTCGATTTCAACTTGAACGTATGGCACTTCGGCTCCTCCCAGGCGGCATCCGGCTGAAACAGGGTTTTGGAAATCCCACGTGGGAATCCTTCGGATGCAACGCTAAACAGTCAGCCAAACTTCACCGGACGTTGGTCGTCGTTCCTTTTTTGACATACCAGTCATTGCCATTCCCGACTATTTGCTTTTTTTTATTCTGTGGGTATCTCTCCTTGACAATAGATCGGATGATCCTTTCTTCATTTGACGTTTCTGCAGTGGTCGGCTCACAGCCATGGTTGGAATCTGTACGTGCTGAGGTCCGTTGTGCCCCCCAAAGCTGAACTGTGGAATGCGGACATGAGAATGCTGGAGCAGTAGTTATTTCACGCTCGACAGCAGGAAGTATAAGATAGCACCACCCTCGAATCAATGCGAGAAGAATATTTTCATCAGTCTTGATCATACCAGCAGGTCTGTCATTCTCTGTAGCCTCGGTGCTCACTTCTCTACCATCATCAGCACCGAATTCTCAAGTTTTCCGCCTTCTACTGCACTTGAAATACTTGGCCCTTGTCATCACACCCGGAGATCCCTTGTCCAGACCTTGCATTGAGCACTGCACAGCTCAAGTGACTAAAGAATGGACCGGTATGCTGCAACGCCAATGACCCCTACATCCACAAGCTAAAATGAATACGTATCAGAACGACCCCAAACGATAACAGTGGTGGAGCACCCAAGAACCAAGCTCTTTCCTCGCTCCGAACACAACCGTTCCTGAGAGAGCCTTCCCGCGACGGGAACACCATCGTCATGATCCCCGACCAGACCGGCGACGAGAAGGCGAGACGGCAACAGCAGACGGCAAGTATGACAACTAAGATTGCGTCATTCGAGCAGAAGTTTGGGCGGTGAAAGGCAGAGTCGCTGATCATGGCGTGAGTTTTGACCCTTATCCGGCTGCCCAGGGGAGATCTTTTGACACCCGCTCTAACGCTCGGATCTTGCTCAGGCTGGCACATGCATGTATGGGCGCGGGACACAAGCAAAGGATGTTATGCGCGTCCGGTTCAGTCATATCTCTAGGTTTCGATTGCGTTTTCAAATTTTGTATTTAAATAGTTTCATGTTGTCACCTGGAGGATTCTGTCGGTACCAGAGTTATTGGTCGGTTGTGCATTCGGCATTCCGATTCGTTTCGGCCTCTGTCATAATAATAATCAGAAGGACTCCTCCCAACACTTGTCTGCAAGCTGGCTTCCTCCTGCAAGAGTCTGTGAATAAACGCTTGCCAGAACATTAAGGTCCATGTGATCAAGGTATATGTGTGTATCCATGCCTGCCAAGAATAGGGATCACAATTTCGCTTCTGCAGGCACCGGTCACCCGGAGTGGCTGGCCATTGCTCAGCATCTAGAACAGGCCGCCGCGCCCACCATGGTCAGAATTCAATTGTGACGATGACCTCGGGGACCTTTGAGTAGTCGGTTTTGCTGGAGGTCCCCGCTCGAGAAGGGTGGATTGCTTCAAATCCGGTTCGACGGCAACGAGACACGCAGACTCTGCGATCTGCACGAGCTCCCAGATTTGAGATACGTGCATGGTTCTACACGACTTGCCCGGGACACTGTACAGTGAGCATCATGGGCGTTCTTTTCGTAATCTGAGACCTACCACCTTCCACGAGTAGGTACAAGTGGCTTACAGTTCTTGCAGCATCCTGCCTCTGGTGACACTGCCTCGAGGGTTCCGGGCATTCGGGCCGTGCATAGGTGCATGTGTAACGGGGCAGGGACGCAGGGAAAGAATACTCGAGACCTTTTTGCTTTTCAAGAGAAGCGCCGCCGACTCTTTGTGTGATTTCCTGATTTGACCTACGCCCGAGCACACGCCAGGCGCTAGTTGTCCATCACGACCGCATGCAGAAGTCTGGGCTAGACGAAATAAACAACCGCCACCAGCTGCAGGTAAGCTGCCAAACTCTCAGCTCCCAACCGGCGCATGCATGATTGACGAGCACACAGGTGTGTGCCGGATCCGTCCGACTGGGTTGTAATCAGGGAACGACTCGCTCTTACTTGCTGTGAGCAGCAGCCACCCACCGCCCGGTGCAACAAACGTTGGTGAAACAGGACATGGGCTATTACAGCATGTGCATATGTGTTGCCGCACCCATTCTCAGCCATGCGAGCGTGATGGGAATGTGCCACAATACCACCTTTAGAGAACGCCAAGTATTAACCAGGTCCAGGCCAAAGATACGAGCGCGATTTCGGCGATTGCAGACCGGTGGTTCTCCCAGCACTACAACGTTACAGATTTTCGGCGCAAATCTCCTCCACCGGTCGAGAAACACCCAGACGCAGGTTATTGTCCAGCTGAAATCTTCGGAGGTTTTATATGGCCTGATCAATCCTCACGCGCTTGGAGAAGCTGGCGAGAACTCCGCTGGCCAAGCATAACCCCATCAGGGCCTGACTGATTGGGACGTACCTGCATTGGGGTCGCACAGCTGACATCAGCCTATGCACGAGGAAAGTAAGGTGGGGACATGAACACGGTGCGAGGTCGATTTGGTCACATTCTGGAGCGAGATATACTTATGAAATGTGACCATCTCAACCTGTCAAATTTGCTTGTGCTCCACGCATCTGCAACGTTCATGGGTGGGTGATTCGGGAACGCACATGCATACATAGTGCAGCTGACCGCTCTGGGCCGCCCAAGTAGTTGACGTGTAGATCCGTATGTCATTGCCTTGTCATTAGAGCCGATTCAGGGCTTACCAGGCTTAGGTGACAGTCATACTGTCTCAGAGCAGGTGATAGGAATTGTGATGGCTTGGATGACACGATCTAGATCTATTGTTGTCAGTCAGAGTAACCGCACATGTGTACCCCTCTACCAATTCAGGCGCCGTGCTTCACTCTGATCACGTCTTGGGGCGCTAAAAATGCAGATGATGCAGTCGTATAATACGCTGGAGATGAATCGACGGTGATTCCAGCTCAACTGACCGTGGACGCAAGGTCTCAGACTTGGCTTTCCTATTGTCCGCCGTCGATATCTGTGCTGACTTTTACTCGTCTTTCTAAGCCACGTCGGTGACATCGACAGGGGTGACTTGCAGGAACTATTGCCTCTAAAATGCGGCCCCATAGCTTGCACACTAAATTAATTACGCACCTATGATATCTTCAGAGGGTTCGGTTCAGGAGGGAGGTATGGCTGGCTGATACCGAAGTTCCGCTGCGTGCGGGCAGTACTGATTCTGTAAATATGATACCTAAGCCAAAGACGGCACGCTACTACATGAGCTTATCACCGCGCTCAGGATATCCAGGTAGTCCACCACCACATCATCATCCTTATGCAGATCCTGCTGCACCCAGATGGATTGAATTGTGTCCTTGACCCCCTGAATGCTCCGTATGCGGGAGTCTCTTTGTGTTCTTTCAATAAGGTTGATGATGGCGAACCTCTGTTCATCCTTTTGGGCCTCGCAGGCAAGGATCAACAATGGGAAGAAATGCTCGCAACTGCAATACTGCACAGGCCCCGAGAACGCGGCATCTATCAAGGAGTCAAGGTCCGCCGCCGGCTTCCATGGGCTCTGCGAGGCTCGCGCCAGATATATCTGTGTCGCCATCTGGTACAACTCCACAGCGAACTTGGAATCTGGATCAGTGCTAATTTGATCCGGCTTCGTAGGGATACTCTTGATCCTTCTGTCGATATCCTGTAGATGATCTTGGTACTCGCCTTCGGCGCTCCTGGGATCCCGAGGATCGATCAATGTCTCACTGATCTCGGACAGTAGGTTGAGTATCGCAAAAGTAGGGTTCACAGATGGCATATTCTAGGCAACTATTAGGAGTGGTGAGCGTCAACAAGTAAGGGCCAATTTGACGTACCGGCCTGAATTTTGTCAGCGATGGATACTGGATGGTTTGTTTCCCGTGGCCATTTCTGGCCGTGGTGGTTGGAACCAATGACTTGTGACGCCAATGATGCATGGTGAATCGAGAGATCGTTTCATGGTATTGGACCCAATCTAGCAGATGGCCAGCGTCGCTCCCACACGGCTGATCTCTGAGCCCAGTTGTTTGTATCATATCCATTGCACCCCAAGTATGCACGAGCCATTCACCCGACGCCTCCAGGGGATTTAGGATCTAATGACAACGATTAGCAGCTTTTGTCAGAGAATATGTTGCCCGTAACTCACTTCAAATGCCCCCAGAAGCATAGACGCAGCAACGTGTTGATTAGCTTGAGCCGAGGCGAGCGGCTCACCTGCCACCGAAGCGGATAGAGACTGGATTGCCTGTACCTTCAGCTGCAGAGCCTGTTCATTGATACCGTGGCGATGAAGAGAGGCAAAGGCTAACACTGCGTAGAAACAGGCAAGCCCTGAGACTGTGTCCTGTGCCATAGCCATGCTTAAGAGGATGTCTCGGATCCGACAGGGCCGTTGACCGAACGTGACCAAGGAAAGATGGGCGAAGTGTTGAACTGATTTGTTCGTCAATCACCAGGACTATGACCAAGGTACTCCTAGGTTTGACGGGAAAATCTAGGACTTACAATATTGAACCAGGTCCATGTGGCTCATTTGTTGCTGAGGCTGCGTCCACAATGGAGGGAGTACTTGAACGAGATTGCCAGCATGCTTTTGTCCCGAAAGATATCCATACATTTCCATCTCCTGCCAAGTCGTGTTGACGAAGAACAGTTTAGTAGGTTTCTGCTCAGTCTGGCCGGAGGGTTTTAGAGCCGACAGTGCCTTATCGACCCTTATTGAACGTTTCCTATCATCCTCTCTGGGCCACGAAAGGCGCATCTCATACCCTTGGCAGACCCGTTGGGTACGGGCGCATTTTGCGCAGGCCGGCAAACCACCGTCACATTGTATTTTACGAGCTGTGAAAGCGCCGTTAGCCACTTCTTTTTCGCATTTGTCAGGCTTATGTTGCCCGTCGTTAAAACCACTGACCGGCACAGGTCCAGCAACCTTTTCGAGCCTTCATCGCGGCGGCGGATGATTCGGCATTATCTGTGTCCGACGCGCCGAGTCCGAGAGATCAATGTCGCGCAGTATGGAGACGGTCATCGGCTTCGCTGGGTTCAAGAGCTCGGAGAAAGTTACTGTCGGTGGGTCGTTGACGTTCGAGTCTAAATACCTCCTCTTGCCAGGCGGCTAAATCCTTAAGTCCATTCCGTTTTGTCAGCTCACCCTAAATCCTTCTGAGACGCATTAGTCTACCACAAGATCCCTGGATGCTTCCCGTCTACGGCGAGCCCCACGCGAAGCAACTTTTATCGAGGCTAAGAGCCGTGAGACTCCCGGCGCTTGTCCCTTTTCAGCTGCTTGCTGACTTCGGACTTCACTTCGCTCCATCGCCGCATCCCATAGAAGAGAAATGCGAGGCGCCAACATACCTATCAACAGGGACGCAGAAGTGCATGAGATTATGAATCAAGAAGAAGTGTGGTCAGCCACGAAGCACATTGCTATGGCTCCGTATTCAATATAAATTGGTGGATTCCTGCTGTGTTCAATAGAGATTAAACCCACGAAATCACCAGACTCATACCGATCAGCTCTTCGGACTATCAAATACATACCACACGGCTTAAAAATCTCGTCTGTAGAATATCTTCGAAATGACAACCTACCTCATCACTCAAGCCACCGGCCAGCAGAGCCGTTCAGTCATCTCACACCTCCTCGCAGCGGGTTTCAAGATCCATGCAGTAGTGCGAGACCTTCAGAAAGTCCACCCGAGCCTACAGGACCCAAACATCACTCTTTTCCAGGGGGAGAGCAAAAACTACGACGACATCTTCAAAGCAGCCCAGGGTTGCAAGGGAGCCTTCTTGAACACATTCCCTTACCCGGGACTGGAGGCTTTGCAGGCTAAGACTGTTGTTGAAGCTTGTCAGAAGGCCGGCGTCGAGAGGATTGTGGCATCCACGACCCACGGAGCAGGCAGAAAAGCCTTTTGGGATGACGACGCGACTAAGAAGATCAATCTCCATGACTATTACTCCTCTAAGGCAACAGTAGAGGAGATCGTCCGAACTGGCGGGTTCCAAGCCTACACCATTCTCCGGCCGGCAGTCCTCCACTTTGACTTCTTCGTGCCAGGTGCCTATGGGAACTTCCCCCGCCTCCCCAGTGATGGAGAGCTAGACCATCTGCTTGAAGACGGGGCCAGGTTGCCTTTCACCGACGCAAACGATGTCGGCAAGTACACGGCAGCAGCTCTGCAGGACCCGGCCAAGTACACCGGCCAGGAGATTGATCTTGGCAATGAGCTCCTCACTGCGGATGAGGTTCGAGACATCCTCATCCGAGTCAGCGGGAGACAGGTGCGCGCAACGAAGCGGACTCCAAAAGAGGTGGAGGAGATGGGCATCGCCGTGTTTGGACAGGCGTTCCATCTCATGTCGAACATTAAGGATCTGAGCTGGACTACGGCGCGCGCAAAAGAAACCCAGGAGAAATTTGGAATTCCATTCACTTCAATCGAGGAAGCGCTGCAGAGAGACAGGGCCCTTCTCTTGGAGTGTCTACCAGCCTGAAGGGGCTCCTGAACTTGAATTCTACTGGTTATTGGGAATCCAGATGAAATTATAGGAGGGTCTGCTTGTCTGGAATTGTGAATCAGGGTGTTCTATCGTTTAGTTTGATGACAGGCAGTGAGATACGGCATTTCATGGAAGAGTATGGATTGTACTTGAATATTTCTCTAGTTTTCTCTTCAATCTAGCTCTTTTTAAAAACGCATACGAAAGCACGTCTTGATGTGAAGATGCAAATTGTCCATGGGCCGTCTGGGCATCTTCAGATGTCCGGAGAAGGTCCTCGAACCACTAGTTGACAGTCTCGGATGTACTCAAGCTGGATCCTGAATGCTGAATCTGCTACTATCTTTCAAACCAACCAAAAGCCCCATTGGAACTCCGAAGGAAGCTCACTCCAAGAAAAATCCATTTGTTCCCAATTCTATGATTTTAATTATATTTTAAGCCGTTGAAAGCTTTGTATATAAGCTCAGAACTACTGAAAGATAATCGGGACAACTAAATAAATAACAACTAGATTAATAAATAGTTGATGTAAAAAACAGTGTAGCCGAAGCCATTACTTGAATAAATGGAGATCTTCTATCCTATTTTATAATACGTTATGAAGATATTAATCCAAGAAGGTTAGCCACTCCCTCTTTCACCTGGTTGTCTCCCCCCCCCCTTCCCGGAAGCTCATCTGTATTGGCCATGTCCTTCAGATGCCTGAAGCTCGATCGGATGGTTATTCGCATCCATCTCCCTTCTATATCCGTGGCCGTCCATCTCCCTTGTATATTCGTGGCCGTCCATCTCCCTTGTATATTCGTGGCCGTCCATCTCCCTTGTATACCCGTGGCCGTCCATCTCCCTTGTATACCCGTAGCCGTCCATCTCCCTTGGATATGCGTGGCCGTCCGTCTCCGGGGCCTGTTGATAGCCGCCACCCGGTTGCTCCCATGGTTTGCACTCGGAACCAGTCAGCGGAGCTGACTGATCTTGCACTGGTATGCCGTCCTCGCGTGGAGGATCTTCCGGGCTGTCTGGGCCCTGTGTCGCGTTTTTCCTCCTCCGCTTGCCTATTAGGTACGCCGCGACGATGCAGGAAATGAAGATGATGCACCCGATGGCCACGCCCACACCAATCCCCGCGCTTGCGCCGGCGCTGAGGCCGCCGCCAGAGCTCGCGGGCTCGGAGGCCGAGGTGGCAAGAGTGGAAGTGCTGGTGCTGCTCGTGGTGCCGGTCTGCTCGTCGCTACTCGTGGTGCCGGTCTGCTCGTCGCTGCTCCTCGTGCCAGCGGTTGTCGAGCTCGTGGTACTCCACTCAGGGTCCCCCTCTGATCTTCGGACTATAATACCATAGGCCTCGACATAATTATCTGTCGCTTGGGCCAGGAACGTTATCGTTGATGAGATGGTGACCAGGGATTGCGATGAGCCAGATGCGGTGGTAGACTTAAAATAACTTATTGAGATGTAAGTGTTGCTCGTATATGTCGACGCGCATGCGAATGGATCGGCGTCACGATCTATCCCGTAGCGACAGGTATATCCACTTCACACAAAGTCAGCATCCTCCTTCCGCCAAGTTACCAGAGTCTCCGTCGCACTTGAATCAGCCTTACTCAGGCCAGTATCGGGAATGACTAACGTTGGACAACATGTTGCCTGTGTACTACTTGTTCCTATACCAGCCTCACAAGCGTAATGGTATCCTGAAGGGCATATTCCTGGAGAGTAATAGTATTTCTGGTATGGTGTAAAGCTTGCAGGCACGCATTGTGTCGTATCAGGCTGGCCATATTGAATCCATTGATTGTTGTCGTTTGCAGCGAAATACGTGGATTGGCAATCCACGCCGGTAGCCGTGAATGTCGTGGTCAAGGGACCAACGTTCGTCATTTCAGGAGCGGTGTTACAAGGGACATGTGGTGAAAAGGTGCGACTCAGTGAGGAACTAAGAGGTGGAGGAAAGATTACCATGCTCATGACCCGTGGGTAAAAAAAAGGTCCATGAACACTGTTGGTTGCACCGCGGATTCAGCCCCAGCTTTCTTCGCAGGGTTCCGATTCCTTGTGGGCCAAGGCGGCTTCGCAGCCCTATGAGACTTTGTAAAAGTCTCTGCCTGAATCAGTTGGCGAGATGATCTCCGCTTCAGACGGAACCGCAACCGTGGGGTCTGTCGGCCGGCCAGCCAGCCAGAGTCTTCCGGTGATGGCCCCTCTGGCTCTTTGCTGCCGCTCACAAGTGTGGCACAGCTCTTGCCTTCAGGGGTTCCACTAAATGGCATCATTGAGGAAGTTCGTGGGGCATACGTGGGTTTTCAGCTGGGAAGCCAGGACCATGAAAAGCCGCGCGAACATAGAAGCACAGCGTAGCTGTCGAGTATCCGGGAACAACGGCGACGCCAGAAGGTCGTATGGCATGAAAGTTGCAGTAGTGCTTATTTGGCGGGCCAGAATTATAATAGTGGGTACTGTGACTATGGTTATCTCTTGCATTGTTGGAATCTTCCATTGCCTCACTCTTCCAAGATGTTCCAGGGCTATTGACCGAGCTCGAAGGGAACCAACAAACCCGATTTCAAGGACAGCTACTGGTCCATCCTGATACCCAAGTTCAAGAATGAGGCAACCGAGTTCAACGGTTGCTAAACACTCTCCACTGTCAGCCTCGCATCTGCTTTCCTGAACAGCGCCACCCAATCCCTCAAGCTCCTCTGTCCGCCCCATATAGTGTGAACATGATCATGTCCCGCGTTCTGAGCAGCTGCTCAATGTGGTTGAAAATCTTGCCTGGTCCATCAGGAAGCATGCGCTCGCAGACCAAGAGCTTGAATTTCGAAAGCTAGACCTTGTCTTCCTCCTTAATCTTTGACGCCTGCCTGATGTCAAGGCCTTGGGCTAAATACTCGCAGGACCTGCCTAGCAGGTCCCTATACTAGGCTTACCTTATTAGCCATACGGGCCACACAACAGTAGATTGCAGCTTTGCTGCTTCTTCCATACTATTCCTTAGGCAACCATAGCTTCGAATCAACAATTCTTCAAAGACAATTTGAGCCTCTTTTGCCATAGGTTTTGAGGACCGTCTCACCGGGATCGGCGGTTTTCTCGCCACTCCCGCTTGCTTTGACCGGCGAAAGCCTCTGTAACTCATTCAGCATCCTTCCACCACGTGCAATCCATCTTGATGACGCAGATGATACTAATTGCCGCTGCAAAAAGAATACTGGACCGGACTACAGCCGGGGAAAAAAGGTGTAAGTGAGGGGACTTGCCCGCTTTTTGAAGATGTGGCTGTATTAATGTAATCATGAACGTGATTATCCACACCACTTTTCAATTCACGTGAAAAGCCTAAACGATGTGCAGGTTACTAGCGCACTACTAGGGTCGTCTGCAAGCCAAGGGCTATAGTGCAACAGGTGTGATTAGCATATGCCCGTTATGTTGCTTCAAGATCCTATTACCTTGGAATATTCGAAAGCATACCATTGATTTAATTACACAGAGTGTGGACCGCGGTGAATGCAGCCAATTAAGCTCCGCTCGGAGCCTTCATTAAATGGAAACGGGCCACCACTCTCCGCAATTCTCCTCTCGCCCGACTTGGCTTACCTTGATTGGAGCATTAATGACACCGTAAGCCCGATAGATCTCTACTTATATCCGTGTAAGTCTGGTTCTATGAAAAGGTTCCATTCTTACTTCAATAATACGTCTGACTCTCGAATCGAATCAAGGACATGCAAGATGCGATGCTCTACTACTGCTATCCTAGTCTGGACGACTATAGCCACTGCGGCATTGCGTCGTAATGCCGAGGATAAGCAGTACACTCTAGAGGCAGCTAACATAAAGGCGAAGGTGAGTCGTAACATACAATACTAAATCCAACCACCCAAATGACTGTTCGTTAAGTACATACTAGTTTATCACTTATGGTGCCTCTATTACCAACTTGTGGGTTAAGGACAAACACGGGAAGGATGTCGATATTGTCCTTGGCTACGATGATATAGATTTCTACCGCAAGACACCTCCTCCATAAGAAGTGTCTTTCACAATTGTCTGATGTAAACCGTCTAGCCAAGGACCCCAGTCACCCAGTCTACAACTCGATACCCGGCCGATATGTCAATCGCATCGGACACGCTCAGTACTCTATTGACAATGTGACGTACCACACCGAGAAGAATGACGGAAGCAATACTCTGCACAGCGGGAACAACAATTGGTCGTGGCGCTTCTGGGACGTGACCGATGTCTCGGACGAGAGCATCACCTTCTCGATCCTGGACAAGTCCAACACCTCGCTCAACATGATCGGCGACGTCCAAGCAAGCGTGACCTACACCGTCAAGCCGAACAAGCTGGACATAAAGATGTCCGCCAAGTCGCTGACCGACAAGACCCCGGTGATGCTCACGCACCACACCTATTTCAACCTCGACGCCTACAAGGACCCGGAAACGCCTTCGATATGGAACTACACCCTGTCCATGCCGTACTCTAAGCGCTACCTCGAGATCGACGGCGGCGCCCTGCCCACCGGGAAGATCCTTACCGCGGCCCCTGGGTCCGTCAATGATTTCGCGTCCACGAAGGACATCACGCTTGGCCATTCCGCCTCGGACGCCAGCTTCAAGAATAATTGCGGCAGCGGCTGTAACGGGTACAACGGCTACTGGCTGTTTGAGTCTGCGCCCAAAGACGCCGCGGTTGTGACCCTCGCCTCCAAGTACAGTGGTGTCAAGGCCGAGCTCCGCACCAACCAGCCCGGTGTCCAGCTGTATAGCTGTTGGTGGAGCGATGGGACTGCGCCGTTGAAGAACAGCACTCAGGGACTGCCTGGAAGGTCAACGGTCACGAGTGGCAGCTGCCTCGCAATTGAAGCGCAGGACTACGTCGATGGGATAAATCAGTAAGTTGGCCCATTTCGATGTAGCGTGCCGGCACCGGCACAGGCTCTAGACAGCCCTGGAGTCCAAGTCACGGTGTCTTGAAGGTAAAGACAGTGTACTAATACAAAAGCATAGTCCTGAATGGGGCCGTGTCGACGAAGAGATCCTCGAACCAGGCGAGCGATACAATTGGGAAAGCTCATGGACATTCTCAACGGTGGAATGAATCTACCTCAGTACCTAGGTAGCATGAGAATGAGCTGCAGTATCGAGGTGGTTATCCTTGTCAGGACTGAGAAAGCCCACACGTGCAGTCTATCAACCTCGAACATCACTGTATCTAACCCGCTCTCACACGCTGACGACGAATGGTCTGTATCGAATTCAATTGAATAACCGGCATATTTCTATGTCCAAAATGACCCTCGTGCTGGCTGTTCATCCTGTCAGACGGAGCAGACTCCCACAGTCTTCGGCATTTGACCCCTTTCCCCCTTTTCATGGTGGAACATCCGAACCAAGGGAGCAGTAGCGGGCTAGGGATGCTATAGCCTCGTGTGACGGAGGTGGCACCGGCGCTGGTGAACCCAACGGAACGAGGCAGGACGGAAATGTGGGCGCAGTGCTGATGCCGTGGCACGCTGTCGGTGATTCGTTTTGACACAACTAGGCAATACTTTCCCTCTTTCTGTTCAGTTCCTCCCCTGCATACAATGACATGCCTCGCTCCTCGACCGGATAGTTGTCGCAAACAACGATGGAGAAAAGGTCCGGCCGTAGCACTTGAGTTGTGTACCTTGGCTATGTGGCAAGAGGTCCCCCGTATTTGAACATGGAGCCACCTGGGCACACGCATACCGTTCCTTAAGGCAGGCAATATTGCCAATTTCACTGGTTTAGACAATACCGAACTTTCCGTTTGACTCCAGTGGAAGGAGCTTTATTATCGTTGAGCTGGGCGATGCTCGGGCTCGCGAGATTGTTTAGGGGGTGTGAGTATGATGTTGACCCATCGTCTTTGGTGAATTGGGGGCCAAAAAGACCTCGGATTGCAGCAACATGTGCCTGACAGTACGGCCCGTTACATTGGCCCAACAACACATGATGACATGTGGGCTCCCAGGCAGGACTCTCGATGATGTGGCACTGGCGAACACCGACAAGGGATCATCAGTCTGAGTCCTTTTGTCTTGAGTCCTTTCTTCGGAAAATTGAGGCCATTTTACCTAAGGCCATCTGCGCTGCAGCAGGAGTCAGCAGGAGGCGGCCGATGGCTTGACAGATTTGGCAGATCATTGAGTGCTTACCCTTTTTGGACTCTCGGGTCCGGGAACTCACGCGTGCAGCCCCCTTCGCATTTCGATAAGGCACCACCAGGCGCCGTTCAGTTGGTCTGGCTCCGGATGCGTGGCCCTAATGCGCCCCCACACGATACCATTTGGAAACACAGTCATCACATTGCACAGCACACGCAGTGCTTGCAGCCACCAGACTACGCTCGAGCTCGAGCTCGGCCGGTCGCTTATGATGACAAGCTCGCCTTCACACTGCATGAGCCTGGGCAAAACTCGCCCATACCACAGCACATTTTCTGGCCTGCTCACGTCCTGGATCTTGTGGCCTTGCGCTTACATATACAGGAATTCGAGGGACCGACTAACCTTGACAGCGAGTGGGGGCCGCGTGGTTGCGTGGTGTTTGCCCGACTAGGGACCGTCAAATCCTCCCCAAGAAACCACACGCTACAACGTTAATCCTTTGACGCGAAACCAAAAGCTGTACCGTGAATCCTTCCGGCAAGAGACTCACTCGCTGCCTTGGGAAAGCAAGGCTCTGCGATACGAAAATCGTGACGCACGAGGAGCAGGCAGAATCGATGTGTATTACCTTCACGTGACTGTGATTTGACTTCATTTGTCCAGTATGTGGTCCGGTTTCAATGTCCAATGCGTTCTAGAACCTGTGCCAGTAGCATCGACAGGGCAGATGTAAGGACCACGATTGAAATAGCAAGACGATTCCAACATGCACACGCTTGTGCATGAGACTACCCTCCGAGGCTCTTCGTCCCCCTCTTGGTCTTCAGCTAGGGACAAATTGTTGTTCACGAGGGGTAGAGACGCAGTTGGTGGACCACGACGACCCCGGTGGTATGTCATATATCAAGCCCCTGTGGGTTGGCAGCCACGGTGGCAGCACCCCTGAGCAGTTGTATCGAGATCAAGCTGCCTGTCCTATGCTTTGCCGTGTTGCATGTGAGTGTTCGGGCAAAGGCATGTATAATATTGAAACGAGGGAGTGGGAGAGACGAGAGGCGGAGGCAGGAGGCGGATACCAGTGTTGAGGCTGCATCCCTAGGTAGGACATCCCTTGCCAAATGGGAGTACGTCTGACAGCCGCTCGGTGGATATGATATGCACGAACAGGAGGTTCTTTTGCCTGCAGGTCGACCCGGCCAATTGACAAACAGCGGGTCGCAGTGGCAGTCACTGTTCACGGATGATGGGCCCACTCGCCCTCAGGTCACGGGTCGACGAGGTCACCCGGAGGAGTGAGAAGAGGGAGAACAAGGATGAGGATCGCATCCTCGGAGGATGTACGCTGTGGGTGACAAGATTGCCGCACCCCACCTTCGCTGCGGGCCAGGGGCGTCACTGAAGGTGTGCAACCAACTATGGTCAGTACCTGCACGGCGGGATACTATACGATTCGTTGGCCTGAAGGAGCGGCACCCACCAGCAGCTCCCGGACGAACAACCATAGTCTGGGGCTGGTTCGGTGGTGGTACTGCATGGTTGGGCGCCGACCGGCAATCTCTCACTGATGCATGTGCTTTCCCCTTGAATTCTGGTGGTTCCGCAAGTGTACGTGGCGTGCTACTCACTGGCGAATTGTCGCCCAAGATCGTCGCCAGCGGGAACGGGCGGTTCACGGTCTGGCGCAGGCAGGCCGCTGTCGCATCAGAGGTGGACCGCGCCGCTTGGACAGGGGCTGTGGTTTAACGCTTGCTGATTTTGGTATTTGATCACTCCCCCATTCCCGTCGTCCTCTTGCCTGACATCTGCCCACCAACACGCGCGACAGGAGGAAGGCTATTGGACTCAATCGGATTTCGATCGATCGCCAGTCGAGCCAGGTATGAGCCCTCGGAGGTTGATGGTGTGCGTGTAGCCATTCCCCGTGGGGCGCCGGATCGGAGGTTGGGAGCCAGGGCACCTGGGTCGACACTGACAGCAACGAGTGCTTGCATGCCGGTGAGCACACAACTGTGTATTCCCGTCCGGGTTCTGCTCAATTTGGGATACTAGAGAGCATTTCCACAGACAAGGAGTGACCTTTGTGTCTCCATGTCTGGGTTTGGACCCCAGGCAAGCTGAGAACCTGTCATTGCTGGCAGCCTCAGGCTGGTCAACCGGCCGGATGTGATGTGACTTCGTCTCTGCCGGTTCTCCGTCTCAGTGATATCAACAGCCGCAGCCGCAAACATGGTGGTCCGGTCAGTGAGAGCCTTTCCGGGGCAGCTCCACGCGACAAGGCAGATTTCGTGAGACGGCGAGGCAGATTCCATGGCTGAGGGCACAGGTATTCCTTGGGGATTCATATGGCCTTGTGGTTGCATCTTGCCAATTTTGCCCGTCGCCCCTGGTGCCAACTGTCGCGCCTACTGAGGCAATATTGGCAGTGTGACCTTGTGTGCCCAGAGCTCTGGTTGACACTGACAACTGGCAAGCGCCGCGTGCAGTGGGCCCACCCAGCCTTTCCAGTATTTGCACGCACATTGCAGTCAGCTGATTGACAATGCAAAAGGGGGGAGTGGCTTACCTTACCACACGCAAACTGCCTTCTTTTTCAACCTATAGCACGGTGTAAACCCCCTCGAGGAGATATGCTCCACTTTTTGTATAACAACATTGGGGGGAATTTAGCCCAATAAAGTTCCCACGCCGCGGCTTATACACCTCCCCCGGGGTAACAAACGTTAATTTTTCAAGTCCTGACCCACTGAGGACCACAAAGTCTAGGTACTTAACTTAATCAGGAGAGCACACTGGAGACCAAGGTAGTAGAAGCTATTCCCAAAAAGTTAACCGATCTGCTGATGTCTCCTCGCCACAGAAAATACTAGAAAGGTGACTTGCTATTTACAGTGGGGCGAGTGGGCCACTACTTGAAAATTTAACGTTTGTTACCCCGGGGGAGGTGTAGGTCGCACCTGAGAAGTTCAGCCTCGTGGGCGCACGGGCCGGCAGTGGGTCTTGCCTGAAGCTATCCCTGTTAGACGACCGAAGCATCCCGACTCACACCGGGGCCGAGCCTGACAGCCTCCCCGATCCAATTCTCCCCGGCCCCAGCCCAACCTGCGCGCTTCCACTGGCCCTATGCCACCCACACAACTGAGCAGCACACGCTCAAGTAGTACAAGCACCTCACCGGTAGCACATGCATAGGCGCAAGTCCCGAACTCGAGGCTTCAGGTGACGTGGGAGTTGGCAACCACCCCACATACACACACCTTTCAACGGGGCGTTTCCAGTGCGGCTAGTCTACCTTTGGCATTGGTCGAGTTGCCTTGCCCTATGTATCCCCAGACACTCGACAGCTGCCCAGGGATAAAGAGGAGGAGTTAGGGATGCCACGATTATCTCGGTGTTGGTTGTTTCAATGGAACTGAAACGGAGATGCGGCCGCAGACGGAGCCCCGTCCGGAGCCGTGGACAGAGGCGGATGAAGTGTGATAAATTGTTGTCGGAGTAAGAAGGGTTAGGGTTATGTAGACCCAGTTCCTCTACCCCCGTGCCGTCCGCTATCCTTATAAGAGCTGAGGGCAGCGAGGTTGTAGATAGTTTGCTTCCGTACGTTCTTTCTTTCTTCTGCAGGACACTCCAATAAGATAAATTGTAGATCGTTGATCTGGTCCTCTTTGGCATCTACCGTAACCATTGCTGCTGTTGGCGGTTGGTGGCTAGGCAGGCATTTTCATCTTTTTCATCACGATAATCCTCGGTAGAAGTGGTGTGCTGACGGCTCAGGCGTAGCGTAGCCACAACCACACAGCCTCGTGAAAGATGCCTCAATCGCTCGGACTTGTTCGAACGTGCGGGCCACCTACACGCAGATCCCTGAATCAGTCATCGTGCCCAATGACGCCGTGTAGACTGTACAAACATGCCACGGAGAAATTCTGAATCGCTGCGTCTGCCGCTGCATATGATCTTGAGGTTGGGCGGCATGAAGTGCTTCTTTGGTACCATAGAACGAGCTGCATTGGCTAGCGGGCCGGTGTATAGGTAGGTACTTCCTTTAGGTAACTAGGTACCTACCTGTCAAGTTTTCTAGGTTGCGATTCCCACAGCTGTATCATGCAGGGCCCGTTGGTATGCTTGCATGAACGTCCGCCTTTGTTTTCAGAAATTCATCCCCCACCTTCTGGAACGTGCTTTCTAGGCTTCTCTATGCCTAAACGCTTGTGCCCGTGGAGAAGGATTCGGACCGTTGGGCCAAGGTCGATTTGAGTGGCAGCTATTCGCACTTCAAGATAGCTGCATCTACATCGGCAGTCTACACTTTCATGGCTGTCCAGCCACACCCGGGCACTACTTGCTGCAGCCAGGTGACATCATGGTATTGGTCTTACGGGAATTTCAGAGCCACTCCGCCGTTGCGAAGGCCAGCATCGGCCACGGGCGGACTGACGCGCCTGAGCCTCGAATCCCAGGCCAACTCACCACTTCAGGATCCGTGACGAACGGACCAAGTTCCGGCTCGTCGACTTCATGAGCTTGGCATGTTACGCTAACAAGGTCTGACAGTTCGCACACCATCTCAGTGTCTGGAGCCACAGCAGCAGCACTTTTCGGCGGTACTGCAGCTGAGATCCAGACCGCTAATTACTTGCCCGCCAGGTACCTACCGTGCCTAGATTGTAGGCGTGGGCACCAGTATCCAAGGTACTCCGGGCTTGACTTGGCGCTGATTGGCAGTTGGCTATCCTCGCTTGTTAGGCGGGTCGATTCCAGATTTAAGCACTCTGCACGAACGCTTTCCGCGCCGATGGTTCGCGGCCCGTAAAGAACCACCAGAGCCTCTGGAACGGCAACTTTGACCACGTTCCCGCGCCTCGGTCCCCACACATCCCATCGCGATACCACTCTGTCTCATAAGCTGCACTGCATGCCTGCATGCATGGCATGACAAGGCGGTGGAGTGGCAGCGGCGGCCTCCTCCCCCCCCCCCAAACATATGACGCTAGGAAGATGGCAAGTATTGGAGCGGGCAACAAGAACTTATTTGGCCGGTGGTCGACACAAAATCCTTTGGGTACTTCCTTCGTAAGGCAAACTGTCCACCGAGCAGTCGTTGGTTTGAACCGACATGCCCCCAGGAATCAGGTTCCGGCATGGAGTACCTGACATGGCCCAGGTAGTAGGCTCCGCCATGGAGTACCTGACATGACCCTAGGAAGTAGGTTCTGGCATAGAGTACCTACAGGGCGTGTACGAGTACAACAACTTTGGGCGATGGCATACCGCAGTCTGCTCGGCGGGGATTTTCTATAAAGTCTCGCCCCGACTCCCAAGATGTTCAGCAAGTGTTCAGCACGGGTCGGCACCAGCCAATTCATTCCTATGTTCTGCTCCTCTCCTCTTATTATATAGGATCAGTCTGTCCCAGACGCTGTCATCGTGCCCTTTTCGTCCACAGCCTTGTCCCTTTGGTCTGTTCCGTCGATCGTGTCGCTTCGAAAGCAGCAACAGACACAGATCACTTTCCCAAGGCCCCACGCATATTATATCGACCTGCTCTCCACACCGTGAACATGTCCAAGTACGTCTCTTCATGTCCCAGTCGCCTCGAGTTACCGGTAGATGCTGATGACAGACCACAGCGGAAGCAATAGCCATGCTCAGGGTCAAGCCCAATGCTACCTGTGGACCACAACCCAGCAGGGTGACACCTTCGCCCCGGGCAGAGAGAGCACGCAGAGCAGAACCAGCAGGATCAACTCGACCATCCAAGCCGTTGACCAACAATTCCCCAACCAATGCGTCCTCGCCCAGCAGCAGGGCTACCACCCCCAGGGTGGTTCTCGCAATGGGGCCGGCACTGGCCTGCATGGTGTTGGTCAACGATTTCATGGCCACTCCCAGCGCTGAGAGGTAGGCGATACGTCCCCGTCCGCCCCCCCCCCCCCTACTGCCGTCTGGCGCACCGTGCTTCTTTTGCTGATATTCTCACGCAACAGGACTTTGGTCCCTCTCACTCCCGACCCCCTGAAGTCCCATCAGGGAGTAGATGAGCTGTGGCCAAGTAGCCAGGCAATCTCACCGCGCCTGATGTGGGCTGAGCCAAATGCTGCCGCAAAATCATTGCGAGATGATCCAGGCTCTCTGCTATCTTGTGCCATGCGATCACTGGCCCCTTTCTCACCGCGGCGCCGCGGCTGGTGATTGATGCTGTCTTGGTGAACAAGCTGGGCTGCCGGCTTAGGGTGGGCCGGGATTGGATTTGTCTCGTCCCACAAGCGGCCCCTTGTTCGATTTGCTATGATGTGGTTGACTTTCGAATGTCGTTTCTAGGTTGGGACAGCTTTTGTTGTCAGGTCTGTTGGCGAATGAGTGCGACTGTCGAGTGTGGTGGGTTTGGATTTCGAGCGTCTTCGTGGGGAGAGTAAACGGGTGCAGTCGACCGAATCCCTGGGGCTTTTCAGCTCTTTTCATGCCGGCAAATCCCTCTCAAGGGCTGTACAACTCGGAGGAGAGGCATTCTCGTTTTCATCGGTGTTGGAAGAGGCGCTTGGCGTGCTCGATGGAGGCGGCGGCGTCGTTATTCCTCGGCACCTTGGCCCCCTTCAACCATCTCTCGCGGCCCTTCCTCACTAAACTGTATTCTCATCTTCGAAAAAGGCGTTCCGGCTTCGCATCCTCCTTTCATTTCACCTTCTCCACGCTTCTGTCATCGCATACTTTCTCTTCCTTCCTTCTTCGTTATTGATCTTTCTTGGGGCTCAAGATGGAGTCGGGCATGGAAGCCACAGTGTCTTTCGCGAGGGAAGAAAAGGCTTTCGTCTCGTTGCAGAGAGTGTGAAGAATGGATTGTGGGGAGGAGAGGTTCCGGTCAAGAATAAGTAAGGAGAAGAGGACAGGCTGTGGACAGGCTGTGGGTGAATGTCAAGTGGTGGGTTGCACGCAGCGGTGGGCGCCAATGGACGCAGAGGGCTGAATGAGCGCCACGGCGCAACACCGTCCCCGGTATAGAACGTGCCGAGAAGGAAATAGAAGCAGGGTTAACGAGTAGGCAATTGGTGATAGGCCAAGAAAGCTCGACAAACCCTATGACAAGAATTCCCACACTCATGATTTGACAATTTAGCCACCGCAAGTAACAGGGCGCTCACCTAGGATTGACATGCGGCTGGGTTTGTGGATCGGGATGGGCGGGCGATTAATCGACCAAGAGAACATCGGCAGAATCGAGGAAATGTGACGATTCAAATAAGACATTAGCATTATGCAATAAATAGTCCAAAACCTGCCCAGCTCATCCGTGTGAGAGTCAGAGCCAAAGTCGGCATACGATGTACCCAAACGCCCTCACGCGATGTTGGAATAAAGTGGCGGGAAACATGCTCTCGTATCCTTCACTCGTCTATCCAGTTTCTTATGACCCTAGCGGTCAGAATCCCCTCCAAGCGAAAGCACATAGGGCAACCCACCACCATCCCCGTCACCCCGCCCAGCCAGGCGGATGATGACGGACCCGGCGCTGCCACCACTGGCGACAGACGACCGGCCGGAGCGCGACCTCGCCACCATGGACGCGGACGCGATGCTCGATGTCGAGATCGAACCGCTGGCCCCGATGTACGGCCGCCTCGTCTGCGCGAAGCTGTTGGCGCTGCTGGAAGTCGAGGACGGCGACGCAGCGGTCTTCTGCGTCTTTGGCGTCGTCGGCGCAGTACGGTACGTCGGCGCGCCGCCCCACGTGCCTTGGGAGGACACGCGCCCCGCCATCTGCGGCCTCGTCGGGTTTTGGCCAGGCCTCCTGCGGACATACGAGCCGCCGCTGCCGGCTGATCTGCCGCTGCTCTTCGTGCTGGTGGTGGCGCGCGACGCCGTGCTGCGCTGCCGGCTGAGGGCAGAGTGTCTGCTGCGCGGGGTGCTCGGGGGGCTGCGCCGGGGCGCGTCGTCGTCGATGTCGCTCTCGTCCTCCGAGTAGCCACCCTCGTCCAGCGTGTCGAGGACAGCCGGGTCGAGCGGCTGCATCGAGCGCAGCAGCTCCGCGAAAAGGTGCATGAGCTCGCGGAAGCGGGCGTTGGAGATGGGCCGCGTCGAGTAGCGCGCATACTCGTACGCGGAGATGAAGTCTGCCGTCGTGCGCGAGGGCGCCAGGACGCCCAGCTCGGCCAGCTGCGTGAGGTACTGCCGCAGGGCGAGGTTGTCGGGGCGCTGCAGCAGGCCGATCGCCTCCGGGTCCAGTACGGGCGGGTCGGCTGCGTTGTTCGGTCCGGGGGCTGGGGGTGCCAGGGTCAGGGCCTTGGCCTCGATCAGGTTTGGCAGCTCGGATATGACGGTGCTGTACTGCAGGTTGGGCAGGTCGAGCGAGTTGGGCGAGGACCAGCCGTAGTGCTCGATCTCGCCCCAGACTGCTCGGTGCGGCGGGAGGGTGATGCCCATCTTGTCCTCCACGGTCGGCGCCTTCTTCAGCCTGAAAACCCCCAGAGTAGATTTCCTTCCCTTTCCCTCCTCACGTGCGTGCTCGTCCTCTACCTGCTCGGGGTCCGTCATCGCAGTGGGCGGTCTCGCCGGTGCGACCCTTGGCTTCGACTCGTAGGCAATAGCGGCACTCCTGCTCAGGCCAGCAACAATCATCTTCCGCACGCTCTTCTTCACCTCGCCCCTGCCGATGGGAATCCATGGCTTGGGTATGTTGGCGAGGGCGGTTCGGTTGACATAAAGGCGGGCGAAATAGAGCAGGACGACGAAGAGCAGCGTGGCGGAGAGGCAGACGACGGTGGTCAGGACGTGGAGGTTCTGGCCGTTTTGCAGGGCGAGGCGCACATTGTCGGCTGGCGTGACAAGGAGCAGCAGCAGGACGATCAAGGACAGGAAGACGTAGAACGAGTCGTAGATGACGCGGAAGATGATGTGCAGCGCTGACATGGTGTTTGCGCCGCCAAGCCTCGAGTTCGGATGATAGGATCGCTGTCGCTGTCGCTGTCGCTGTCGCGCTCGCTGTGTCTGTCACAGACCAGCGTTCTGGTTCGTAGCTGCTGGCTGTGATGCTGGTCTTATTATCTATTCGACGAGTCCCTCGGCGGTTCTGGTTCGATGGCCAACTGCCGCGCAATCGAAGACCTCGAGGATGATGATGCCGGTATCATGATGGATGCTATGGCGAGCCGGTGCCCAGGAGTTCGCTGTCTAGCATTGGGGACGAGCTAGAGATGACGACGGCAGCGGATGAACGTTGGGTGGGAGGAGAGCATTACGAGAAGAGGAGAGAAAGTCTGGGGTGTGATGGAGAGGGAGGAGGTTAGACCAAGCACTCCAATACGAGGCGACCAGGCAGTCAAGTGCTGCCGTGCGAACCAGCCCCACAGCCAATTAAACGGTCATGAGCACCAACTTTCCCGCTTTGCTTGCATCTGCCGCAAGCCACCTCCATTTCCAATACAGCATGTAGCTGCAACATTGGATTCATAGCTACATCCTCACTACCCAGGGACGCCATACTGAGCTTGAGCACCTGGGTTTTGATCATTTGGACTGGTGAGGGCTGGCGATCCCCGGCCAGTGTTGGCTACCGACGATGCTCCATTTACCCCTGAGCATCCGGGCCTTATCCTCCGCTTCGCTTCGAGAAGCCGAAGGAACAATCCGCGCACTCAAGAAATAGCTTGAGGATCTAGCGCATAAACAACAGTTCCTGTTCTGTTGAGTTCTGGAGTGTGAGCGACGCGCTCGGGTATAATCGCACAGCCACCGTACATGTACACAGGTCCAGCCACCTTTTGTTTTTCATCCCCATCCTAAAATGCTCACCGAACCTGCCGCATTTCGGGCCTCACCCCCTCGACTCTTGCAGTAGTAACAGCTCCTCCTTCTTTAGCGGGCAGACCAGCCGCCTCCCGTGCTTGTCTCACATCCGCGAACGTCAGTCTGAGGTCCCTCGCATATGGCCCGAACGCCACGATAAGCTGCACGAGTCCCTCCCTGAGTGTCTCCAGGATCGCATCCACTTCCGCACACTCCCTCTCTGTGTCCTGATCTGTCCAGTGCAGGGGGAAGCCTGCCTTGAACGCGTCCAGCTTCGTCTTGACACTCGTGAACGTGCGGATGATGGTGGAGACATCCCGCTGCACGTTCCCATAGCTATCCTCTGCCAGACTGAGCACGGCTAGCCTGGTCAGTGCCGATACCGCGTTGATTACGAGTGCCGGCTCTCCATATGGCTCTCCGAGGACCACCGTTGTGATTCTGCGGGAGAAGCTTTGTTTGAAGGGTTGGCCAAGTGGTGAGTCCAGGATCAGCCTGACCCAGTGCTTGTACGGGTTGTCCGCCGCGTCTGTACCTGTCGCCTGCCTGGCAATATCATCCACGTAGTCTTTGGCGTGAGCTACTCCCTTCTTCACCAATGGGCTAAGCCGCGAAGGCTGCCCGGGCTCCACGACCTTCTTTTGTAGCATATCCCCCATTTCGGCTCGGAAGGTCTTGGTGGGCGTCTGCACCACTGCTTGTGCGTTGTTGCTCGCTGTCGCAGCAGCTTCTCTAGCAGCAGCAGCAGCCTGATTGTGCCCGTCGATCCTTGACTCCATATCTTTCACAACCTGGAGACAAAGCGCGTATACTTGCGACCACATCGGGCCATCTGCCCTGTCAATGTCCTGGTAGATGGCGTGGCGCCGTGGTTGGAAGTCCCTGGCGATGAGTGCGAGTTCCCACGTCGCGAAACACTGGTCACAGTCAGCTGTGAAGGAGAAATGACATGAAGCTGGGGAACTAACCTTGATGGGGAGCTTCTTGCTCTTTAACCCATTCAAAAGACTTCCATTTTGGTCCTTTGACTCCGACGTTAGGGGATTCCCGTTCTTCAACGGTGGCCTGACGAGGAACATTGAGAACATCCTGTTGCCCGCCAGCCACAAGAACAACAGCATGAAGCTAGCGCCCGAGCATTTAACCCAGAGCGGGAAGCTCATGCCGCCATGTGTCGTCGGTGCCAGGTTCGTCTTTGGCATCGTGTAGAAGGGCCGGAAGATAATCAATGCAATCCGCCAGGCGAGGCTGCGCAGAACCGCATGGTAGAAGACGATGTTAAAAACGAGCACAGCCAGAGTCTGGACGAGAGCACGGTGAGCCAAGAGAGGCACCTCGTTCATCAGCCTCTTAGACCAGGGCCGTGGTGCTTCTGCAGGGGGCGCATCGTTGGCCCGCAGCCTCGCTGCGTTGAGACGCAACCGATCTTCATCGCGGGAGATGTGCAAAGCGCCGTGTACGACACCCAGGACCAGAAAATGAACAGTGAAGAAGATGGGCTTCTCGTTCAGCCGCACCCTACCGCCCACGCCGGGTTGGATTGACACCCATGCTAGATCCTCCGTCGCCGACCACAGGTAGATTTGGCTGAAGAGCCACGCCGAAAGCGTGTAGGAGATGATTGCTTCCAGCGTCTGGGGGGTCGCGGCGTATCTGAAGAAGGTCTGGAGACCCGAGTTGGATGTACGGAGGCCGACGTGGTATTGTGCGATTCGGAGGACGAGGATTGCGAGGCCGCAGAGGAAGATGAAGAAGGCTCGAATGCCTGTTGGACCGACAGGGAAGACTGCCCAGAAGGCTGTAGAGTGCAGAATGTTAGCAGATTGGACCCAGTAGGATGCACTACCGAGTGCAAGCAAGACAGAACTGACGCGAGTCCCAGCTGGCGAGGACGACAGCCTCGACGAAGGCAATGGCCAAGAGGAGGGTGGCAGTGCTGGTGAAACGTCGATGCAGCGCGGGCTGAAGGAAATCCTTATATGGAGCCCGCCTGACTGAAGCCATCTTGGCTGTCGGGCAGCATGAGGTGGGTGGTTGGGTGATTTGGTGGTTGGCAGCAAAAACGATACGATGGTCGGGATCAAAACAAAGGTCGAGGAAGCTTGAATGCATGGGGCAGAAAATAGAGGTACCTGGGTACCTACCCGTGCAGGGGTCACCAATCCAGACCCAGCTACCCAGCGACACCCCGGTCACACGCGCTATCACAGCAACACATTCACATAGCCTAAAAATATCGCGAAAAATCATTCTGCAGCTTCTCTGGCTTATTTACTTTCTCTTGTTTTCCCACAGGAGGCTTTCCCCAACAGACGCTACTCTGTAGGAGTATCTAAGGTTATCCCATATTAGGTCATCTATTGGAGGTCATCCAAATGAGGTTGTCCCGTCCACGGTTACCCTGGAAGAGGTTCTCCACGAAGATGCTGTGCTATAAGAGGCTATACTCTAAAGGCTCTCATATTAGAGATTATCACCTAAGAGGATATCTTATAAGAGGGTGTTCTACTAGGATGGAAGCCTATGGGATGGTGTCCTATGGGATGGTGTCCTATGGGATGGTGTCCTATACGAGGGTATCCTTTAAGAGGGTATTCTGTTAGGAGGTTATCTTACAGGCCTTTATCCTGGGGGAGGCTATCCTGTAGGACGCTATACTATAGGAGGCTGTCCTGTAGGAGGCTGTCCTGTAGGAGGTTTTCCTGTAGGAGGTTGTCCTATAGGACTATAGGACTATAGGACTATAGGAGGATAGGAGGATAGGAGGATAGGAGGATAGGAGGATAGGAGGATAGGAGGATAGGAGGATAGGAGGATAGGAGGATAGGAGGATAGGAGGATAGGAGTTTCTCCTATATGAGGCTGTCCATACAGATTCTCCCATAGAAGGCTAGCCTGTAGATTGCTCTCCTTGGGGGGGTTATCCTATAGATGATGGTCCAAAGAGGGTTGTCCTACGGGAGTTGGTCCTAACATATGGAGGCATTTCCTGTAGGAGGCTGTCCTGGAAGATTGGGTGGATAGGGACATTGCGGAAGACATGCTGTGTTTGATCCTGTGCTAATTTTGAAGATAGCTGCAATCCTATCACTGTTTCATGTACCGACACCTCGTGACGACAACTCGAATGAATTCCAGAATTTGCTTCCCATGAGCTGCACCAGTGTCGCCCACAGCGATGAGGAGCAGACCGCAAAGAATTGGAATTTACAAAGCTCAGGAGCCAGCAGTATCTTCCTGAATCGGGGGATAATCCCAGTCTTTCGTTTCAGGGCACATCAACTTATTGCTTGCCCATCAATCCACTTCACAGCGACCATAATCGTCATCCTCCAGGAGCTCACCTACAGACGAGCTGCCACAGAGTTTTGAAGAGTCCCATCGTTTCATCAGCCAGGCGGCCAGGTTCCGAGACCCATCTTCAATTCTCTGCGCCATCATCTCCAACCCAACCGCTCCCATTCTTCCCCATAGGTGACGACCGGGACATCTTTGCCGTCCTTCTCCACAATAATAAGGCTCATCGCTTAACATGTAAACCAAGGCAAACGAGCCGACCGCCATAAGATCCCAGAAGATCCGGTTCCGAATGAATCGTCTCCAGAGCCCATTTGTGCACATGATGATCAGGCATTCAACGCCCAGCTCTGCTTGGCAGATTCTGCACGGTCTGTTAGATGGCTGGGGCTCCTCGGCCCCCTGCACCGTGCTAGGTGGCATTTTGGAACGTCGTTGTGATTGGGTACTACTTAAGCTTTAGTATGTTACTTTCTTTCTCTCATGATGTTTGGGCTCCAATGCAAGAAGGTGGAGTATATACCAAATTCTCCGAGCATGTGAGCAAGGGCTATGGCTGCGTGTCAAGTTTGTGTGTCGAAGATTCAATGTAGAGTAGGAGTATCTGATGAGTCGAATTCTGATTGAATGAATTGATGAGCAAGAGCTCACTTAGGGAAAGTCAGGCAGCCGACTCTTTCTTGTATCCGTGGAGGGTGTGATAAATTGCCCAGAATCAAGACAAAAGTGCCGCGCGCCAGGGTTGTTCCCGCGATCCGTTGCCCTGCTAGACAGACCTAGCCAGCAACCTAGATAGATTGGTACTTGAGCCGGGACATCCTGCTCTTTCAGATAAGACCGAATCCCGGAGCTCGAGATTCAGCACTATCTAGTGACCAGCATAGGAATTACAAGTTGATTTGGAATCCTGCTACGACGCGCCGGTTTTTGGCCTAATGTCTCTTAGCTACCTAGGTACACAAGCCAGGTCGGTGGAACCATTCCGTCCGGGCCCTCTGCTCGTTGCAGCGCCATGATAGTCGTAATAGATGGGAATTCTCTTTGGAGACAGCTAACCTCAGCCATAAATCATCTACACCACTCTGGGCACCATGCATCTTTTCTCTCCTGTGTTTTCTCCATGCTCCTGCAACTTTTCCAAGTGGAGCCGCTCCCAGCTTAGAACTATTACGAAGAAGTTCCAAGAGTTGCACAGTTCATTCCAAGCTCAGGGGAGCGGCCGTCCTGACTTTCGGACTCAGTGGTCGTCACAAGGCGGGGGTATCAATCATGCCGTCGTGAGGTGAGGGGTCACAGGGGAGAAGCGACGTGGATGAGCTCGGTGGCCTTGGTGAGGCGGAGTGATTGATCACACGCCGTAGTGGAGGAGTGAGGCGGTATAGTAGAGACCGGTGATCCCTGCGAGCCGCCGCAGGAAAATGAAGATGTCTGTCTGGAATGCCATATCGCCTCTGTGTTTGTGGTGTTGATGCTGAGGTGGATAGATGAAAGATATGTGGAGGCGGGAGTGTGGTCGATCACGTCGGGGTTGAGGAGTGTGGCGGTCTGGACGGGGTCGGTGATCTCTGCGAGCCGCCGATGGCAAGGAGGATTTCGATATTGGATGCCGCGATGCCTCCCTGTCAAAATTGGTTGCAGAGATCTAAAATGCATATATTCGTGAACGCGCCAAACCATAACATGACTTTCTTTAGGTTGTCTTGCTGCTCGGCGCTGTCAAAAGAGAGCTTCTGTCCTGCCAGTGGTTGATTCTTCTGGCCGCCGAGGAGATCCAGACCGCTTCCAAGACGACGTGATCGATCACTCCACCTTGGACCTTTTTTTCAGACATAGAGATATGGGCCAGGTTCTTGGCTACAATAGTAGAGCCTGGTGCGGCGGTGGAGGCCTTAGAGAGAAGACTGAAGCCGAGGGCGATAGTCAGGTTTCGCAGAGCCCCATCCTTTCATCAACCAAGCAGCCATCAACCCAGGCCCACTGCTAACATGCCGCGCCAAATCCATCCCGACCGTCGTAACCCGTCCCCAGAGGTGACGGCCGGAGCCTGACTGTCGCCCTTTGACACAATTGTAAGGCCCATCGGCTATAATGTAAAGTGAGACAACCGCACCGATGGCTAGGAGTCCCCACAAAACCCTGCTCCTGGTTCTCCAGCCCCAAAACAAATTTGCCTCTATGAGTAGCAGGCAGTCTAGAATACCAACCCACTGAACGCAAAGCTGTGCCTGGCAGACTCTGCATGGCGTTTCAGGCCGGTGCTCTTTAGCATTCCGAACCGTACTGCTCGACATTTTTGAAGGGGTCATCTGAAGTAGTTGCTTCTCTCCGAAGGTTGGTGATCGGGAGTGTATATTACCAGCCTGTCAGTGTATGTATGTGAGCTCATGTGCTGGATTTGCACTTTTGTGTTAAATTTCCGTGTCGAGGATTTGGTGTAGAGTGGCGACAGTGGCTGCGTTGAAATCTGAATTAAATCTGGCTTGGAAAAGTTCATTCTGCGGATGTCAGGCTGTTAAGCAGACTACTTCTCTGTCCACAACCTGTCGTTGTACTAGACGAACTAGCTTGTTAGATGGGTACTGATCCCTAGACCTAAGGCTGTTCCAGACAAGACTAAATCCAGTAGTTTGACATGCAGTTGTCTGTAGGTACTAGGCAAGAAATCAGGTGAATCTAATGGCCCTTGAAGACGCAACTTTTCTTGGCTTAATCAACTCTCTCGGCTGCGCAAGTTAGGTCAGTGAAACTGAGCAGTAATTTGGCGCCTCACGAACACTTGAATGGAAAGAGTCGGTTGTTGTGACGTGCGGGAAGTTCTTGGCCGCCTAGTCCAGGATGACGATCTCCTGGTGCCTATATGGACATTGCTTCATACTTTTTCTCTTTTACATGTGCTTACATTGCCGTAATAATGTGATAGGTGCTTTTGGAAGTATTTGTAAAATCCTAGGAGGATGGGATTGTTGGCTTCCTAGCGACGGCCTTCTTGGGGAAGGTGGGGGCCGTCACGAATTTGACCGTCAGAGAATGGCAGTCGGTGCCGTTCAAGATGACTTACGTAACCGTGGACCCCAGGCACCCGGTTTCGAAGCGGAGGGACGTCACAGCCTCAACTCGGTCGATCCTTGTTCGTGCTCTCTCCTAGACAACCACCGACAATCCAAACAACCTCCTCCACCAGACCGAGATCTACTCAGTACAACCGATCGGAGAACACAACAAGCCGAGGCAAAATCACACCATAGAAGCAGGAGGAAAAAAAAAACCCACACACCGCCACAATGTCGTTCGACCAGCTCTCCTCGCTGGAGTCGCAGCCGCGGCAGTCCGGCTACACGGACGACCCGGAGTTCGACCGGCTGTCACAAGACATGATGAACAAGCTCTTCACACTGTCGGGCAATACGTCGCGGCTGCGCACTGAGATCGGCCACCTGGGCACCCGCCGCGACACGGCCCGCGTGCGCGAGCGCGTCCGCGACCTCATCGACGAGTCACAGGAGACGCTGAAGGAGGTGGGCGAGGGCGTCAAGAAGGTGCAGACGTGGGGCGAGGACCACGGCGGCGACGAGCTCACGCCCGCCCAGAAGTACAAGCAGCAGAAGCTGTTCCGCGAGTTTCGGTCCAGCCTCGAGGAGTTCCAGGGCCTGCAGCGGCAGGCGCTCGAGAAGCAGCGGGCGTCCGTGTCGGCGGCGCGGGCGGCGGCCCACGAGGAGGAGGAGGGCGGCCGTGGTGGCGATAACGTGCCGCTCAGCCCGACGGGCCACCAGCAGCAGCAGCTTATGCAGCAGGACCTCCGGCTGGCGCCGCAGGATGAGGTGGACTTCCAGGAGGCGTTGATCGCCGAGCGTGAGACCGAGATCCAGAACATCGAGCAGGGCGTCGGCGACCTCAATGTGCTGTTCCAGCAGGTCGCACAGATCGTTACCGAGCAGGGCGAGCAGCTGGGTGGTATCGCTGAGAACGTTGAGCGCACTCACGAGGACACCCGGGGCGCCGACCGCGAGCTGCGTCAGGCCGCTCGGTATCAGAAGAACGCACGTAGCAAGGCGTGTTGCCTCCTGATTGTCCTGGCGGTCATTCTTACGATCATAGTGCTGGCTGTGGTCCTAGGGTAGATTGCGGCCGTGGGTGCTAGATGATGAACGGTATCTTGGCTTGGGTCTTTCTGGCAGGGTTTCACAGCACGTCATGGCGTTGGAGGCGTACTTTCGAATATTAGACAGTCTTCCCTTTGTGCTGTACAATTATGTGTACATAAGAAGGCTGGTGCCAATACTACCACAGGAGTCAGGTTTCTGCCTTTCATTTACAATGTCTTTGTCTTTTTGACTCTTTTTGTAAGTCCCGTATAATCTTGGTGCCGGTAATGCTGGCATTGCTTAAGATAGCAAGATGTCCGGAATCCAACGGGCTTCACTGTGAAGTCAGGGCAGGAAATATGATTGCCCTCTCCCGACCTTCAAGTTACCCAGCATTCTTGTGAGCTGGTCACAACAACTATTTAACCCCTTGTATCAAACTTGCATTGCAGTAGACATTGCAACTTCTATACGGCAAATGGCAATGTTTTCGACAATGCCCTCAATTTGGCCTGGGTCGCATCAACGGAATTTCCAGGCCCGTACAGGCCTTCACTGGCACCCTCGGTATGGGACGGAGCTTCCTGATGCCCTTGGTCACAATCAAGCTGCATCCAACAGACGATGCCCAGTAGAGGTGCAGCGCGGCGGGCATATCCATAGTGACCGGCCCGATGGCGAGAGCAAGCACTATCAGCAGGCGACGGAGGGCCATCGACCCGCGCGACCTTGCTTCATCGATCACAATCCTGCGCGACCCGGCCGCGGGCCGCATCCCGAACAGGCTCCGCAGCTCGGCCTCCGTCTGTGGGATTACGTGCATGAGGAGCAAGCCCGAGACAGCGAAGGGGAGAATGTGATATGGGTCCGGCACGAGCAGGTCCGGGAACCACAGGCAGCCCCCGGACGCGAACGAGGGCTCCATGGTCAGCGGATTGAGGATCTCCGGGCTCGTTGCGGAGGACGCGAGATCTTCGATATTTGTGTTGGGTGGTAGGTCACCAACAGGCGACTCGAGGCCAGAGTTGGCCATCGTGGGTGATGCTGTAGCGCCCGCGGTTGCTGTGCCCGAGGCTGTGGTCTCACGGCCTTGCCATCCGTACAACAAGCTCCCCAACAGGCCGCGTGGCCCTCCGCACATCGTTCTAATGACCTCGAGGTTGCTTAGGAATATGGGCAGACTGATCAAGCCCCCCCAGACGGATCTGGTCTCGTTGACCGCAAAGGCTGTGAACATCTTCTTGCTTCTGGACTTAACCGCCTTGGTGACCCGCTCCATGACGTTCGGCACTGCCTTCCGCCTCAGACCGAGGCCGATCTGGGCATACTGTGCCTGGACCAGAGGGAAGAGCTTCGCCTTCCGCCGCTGCACACTGTTGGAGTACAGGGTCAGGGGTACCCTGATGACGGCGCTGACGACGACGGCGACCAGGGGAAGTGAGATGAACCAAGGTGTCGCCGTGACCTCATGGACGTTGGTGATGAGGAGCTCTGAGCCCTTCAAGAGGTGGCCTATTGCATCTGCAGCCCCAAAATTCCTCCTCTGATTGGCAGCAGATAGTCGTACTCTGGATGGGAAGGGGTGGAGGTGCATGTGAGGCTCATGTTGAAGATGTCGGCTGAGGTGAGGCCGTATTCTGGTGGCCGAGAACCTCAATTGATGACCCACGTGTCCTGACATTGCATTGTGAGAGCTCGGAGCTCAGGAATGCTCATGTAAAAGAGTCAGAGATCATGTGGCGGGCTTTCCTCATCCACAGGATGGATCTGTTCATGTGTTGTATCGACGGCCAGGTGACGGATAAGAGCTCGAATGCAAGTGACAAGGATTGGTGCACACCGGGCAGGTAGGTACTCGGGTACTTCGGACTTGGATCCTCAGGTACGGTCCCGCAGTACTTGTGGTATCTGCCGGACGGCCACCGTTTTCACTCACAACAGTAGTGTAGGCTGGCAGGCTGGGCAGGGGTCCGTCCCGCGCCACGAGGGAAGGCCCCGCTGTCAGCTGCTAAGGCTCCCTGCAGTAAATCATGGCGAGCTCCTGGCAACCCTGCATCCCAGAACATGCGTCGTGTCGTGTCTCTTGTCGTGTCTTCTCTGGTCTGCCTACCTCTTCATCTGTTGGAATGCCCAAGTCCTGCAGGCCACAGCTGTGCCTGTGACTGACAGACTGACAGACACTGAAAGATTGACTTACCCACTGCTATGGTCTCCAACCACTAGTGTTCAATGGAGTGCTCTCTAGAATCCACTCCGTCATTCCTGTTGTAACACAGCTTCCTCCCTCCACTCCCCCGCCGCGCCGACACATCACCACCGAGCCTGTCCACCGACACCCACACAACTACGCTATAACTGAACTCGGTCGCTGAACTCTTCACCGAAGTGGCCCAACAGGCCGGAAGCACCTTCGACCATGGATGGAGGCGGGTCCTGCAAGGCGCCCTCGGGCCAAGACCCATGGAGCCCCTTCGGCCTCAGCCCTACAAGTGTCGCCCTGCTCGCCCTTCCCCTCGGCTTAATCCCTTTCTTCGTCCTTTTCGGAATACCGGCTATATGGCAGGCCCTCGGGTCAGTAGGTGGAACATACCTGCGGAACAAGACAGACGGCCGCAGAGCACAGCTGCTGGAGGTAATGGCCGAAGATGAGAAGAGTTACCGCAGCAATGGAAAGGCGGTAGACGAACCGGAAGAGGAGTTAGAGAAGGGAAAGAAGGATATATGGAAGAAGATCGAGGCATCCATACAGGGCAAGCTGCCCAAGGGCGACAAGACAGACAAGGAGTGGTCGGGCATTATAGGATTCTTCCACCCTTTCTGGTACCTGCCCCCGGCTTCTAAACTCAGATGTCTTGCTGATTGTGTGCTAACATAAAGCAGTAATGCTGGAGGTGGAGGTGAGCGAGTGCTTTGGGCTGCCATTCGAGCTACACAGAAGGTGTGGCCCAACGCCAAGATTGTTGTGTACACAGGCGACCACGAAGCTTCCAAAGAGCAGATCCTAGGTCGAGTGAAGGTGTGACTTGGAGCATAGGCTTCTGTAACCTGTATGTTATTTGCACAACGACTAACATCTCACAGGACCGGTTCAACGTACACTTGCACGCACCCAGCATCCAGTTCCTCTATCTGTCTACCAGGCATTGGGTCCTAGCCTCCACATGGCCACGCATGACCCTGGCCGGCCAGTCTTTCGGGTCTCTAATTCTAGCTTGGGATGCCTTCTCCCTGCTGGTCCCGGACATCTTCATCGACACTATGGGATATGCTTTCTCGCTGGGCCTGAGTAAATGGTTATTTAAGAACGTACCGACCGGCGCCTACGTTCACTATCCCACCATTTCCACTGACATGCTCGACTCTCTCGACCCGAATTCCCCTCTTGGCTCGCAAGGCGTGAACGCAGGCCAGGGCAAAGGTCTCAGGGGCACCCTGAAACGCAGGTACTGGCAGCTGTTCGCAAAGATATACTCCATGATGGGCGCCACCATCGACGTGGTGATGACCAACTCAAGCTGGACCCAGGCGCACGTCACCTCGATCTGGGGCCCAGGCCGCAGGGAAGCCCACAAAACCGAGCCGATCGCCACCGTCTACCCTCCATGCGCCGTCGAGGAGCTCGAGGAGGAGGTGGAGGTGTCAGCGGCGAGCGAGTCGAAGCGGCAGAAGAACCTGTTGTACATCGGGCAGTTCCGGCCGGAGAAGAACCACCCGCTCATCCTGGAGGCGTTCGCGAAATTTATCAAGGGCGGCAGCGAGGCGTCGAAGGGCGCACGCCTGGTGCTGGTGGGCAGCGTTCGCGACGACCAGGACTCCAAGCGTGTGTACAAGCTGCGGCTGTTGCTGCGCGAGCTTGGCGTGGACGGCCGGGTCGACTTCCAGCTGGACGCATCGTGGACCGACATCCTGGGCTGGCTGGGTCGCTCGCACGTGGGCGTCAACGGCATGTGGAACGAGCACTTTGGCATCGGAGTCGTCGAGTACCAGGCCAGCGGGCTCATTTGCGTGGTCCACGACTCTGGCGGGCCTAAGATTGACATTGTCAAGGAGGTCGACGGGTTGCCTACGGGTGAGTGTCCCTTTGACTCGCGTAGATATGGAAACAATCGAGAGAAACGAGTGTGCTGACAAAGATCTAGGATTCCATGCCACCACTGCCGCCGATTTCGCCGCTGCCTTCGAGAAGGCCCTAACCGTGGAGAATCCCCTCGAGATGCGCCTGCGCGCCCGGGAGTCGGCGTGGAGGTTCAGCGAGGGCGAGTTCGCCCGCAAGTGGATCGAGCAGACGGCCAAGCTGGTGAACATGACGAAGCACTAGGCCGGAGAAGACGGTCAGGCTGCAGCTCAAGCGCACCAACGGAAGGAATGCAAATATATGACGGGCGCTTTGTTCGGTGAGCAGCGACAGTGCATTTTTGGGGAAGCTCGTGTGTATGTGTTCTGTTGTTGGGGAAGGAAGGGATATAGTGAAAAGGTTGCATGAGGTGATACCCCCCTTATTTCTCACTCTGTGTATCTCACAATGCATCGTGGGCGCAATTCATGTTTAGTTACATTTGTTTAGCTGCGTTAGATACTGAATTGTACAAGAATTAGAGGATATGGCAGTCCCACGATGTGAGCTCTTGAGGCTCTCGGGAATTGTGTGGGGAGCTGGTACAGGAGGGTATGGTTGGTTGTGGGTATTCGAATGAAGTCCTTGGTTACGATGCTGGGCAATACCAGTTGAGACTCTTGTAACTTGGTGGGCCTTGATTATCAGGGTATCAATTGGTATTGATGTCGATATTTGATCCGAGGTCATGCACCTTGTTACAAGCCCTTTTCCCGTACGCCTCATTGCAACGCCGTATCCTTTTCAGATGTGGCCATCATCCAGCAGACGGCATGCTCCAGACATTCTTCCTCAGCTGTCAACCCTGTTCAGAATCGCCACGCCCTCAACATGTCCCGTCTGCGGGAAGAAATCGAAACCCCTCAGACTCTCGATCTCATACCTCGTTCTCTTCTTCTCTCCCTCCCCGTTCTCTCCACTTCCGGCTCCTCCAGCATCTCCCTTCATGAAACCACCCACCTCCCCACGCACAAGTACCCCGACGTCCCGCGCCTGCGTGTGCACGTTACAACTGACATACACGACCCGCCGCGGCGCGAAGCCCAGCAGCTGCCGCAGGAAACTCTCGTCGCACCCTTTCCGTGGAGGATCCAGCACGACCGCCGTCTCGTCCGGGTCGAACTGGGAGACGGATTCGAACAGCCGGGGCGCGTCGGCCGCAATGAAGGTGCACTGCTTCCCCTCCGCAAGCCCGTTGAGCGCCGCGTTGCGCCGCGCGAAAGCGATCGACTTCTCTGCGATGTCGATGCCGATGCTGCCGCCAGGAAACAGAGTGGAAAGGGTAATAGTGAAGAGGCCCGACCCAGAGTATGCGTCGATTAGGTACTTGATGGGCTTCTTGTTGGTGTCGGATTCGGAGGTGGGCGGCAGGATCTTCTCCCGGATGTGGTCTGTGAATGGCTTCAGGATGGAGTTGTTGTTCTGGAAGAAGTCGCCCGCACGGTTGGTGAACGTGAAGTCGCCGATGAACTCGGTCGACATGGCGTTGTTGTCCGTGATGCACGTCTTGATGTCGGTGCTGCTGTCGTTCTCGACCACGACGGCGTCCTGCGGCAGCGGGTCGGGAAGTGGCTGGCCCTTGGGCACGCGGGCCGTGTTCTCGCGCAGCAAGATCGTCGCTCCTCGCTCGTACTGCCCGAACTCTGCCTTCATGCGCTCTCGCTCGCGCGCCATGCCGCGGCGCACGGCGTCTGTGCCTATGGGGCAGTCCTCAATATCCAAAACACGCCTCGGCCCGCCCTTGAGCATGAACCCGATGTCCGGCATCTCCTGCAGCACCTTCTTCTCCTTGGGCCCACCACGTCTCTTCCCCTGGAAGCCCGGCGGGCCGTCAAAGTGCGGCGTCAGCTTCGTCCTGTAGCCGTACTGCAGCGGGCTGCCGAATGTGTCTTGAACTGCTGGAACCAGCTCTGGTGGCAGGTCTGAGAAGTTCTTGAAGGCGCGCTCCACGATGGTCTTCTTGTGCTTGAGCTGCTCCGAGTAGTCCATCATCTGGAACTGGCAGCCGCCGCACCTTGTGAAGTACTTGCAATTTATCCTGCTGTCGTCGCGGAGTGGTGACGGCTTGACGACGGATATGAAGTCTGCGACGGAGTAGCCATCCTTAGGGAGGTGACGGTACGCTTTTACCTTGACAGTGTCCCCAGGTATTGCGAATGGCACGACGTAGATCTGTTTTGAGCCCGGCTGCCTTGCTAGGCCGTCGCCTGTGGATGAGAGCTTGAGGACCTCGACCTCGATCTCGGAGCCTTGTTGTGGGAGAGACTCAGGCTGAGCCTCTGTCTCGGCAGCAGCACCATCGTTCGCCGTTCTTGTCTCCTCGATCAAAGCCTGGATGTCCAGCATGAGGACTTCCTCGTGTGAGCCCTCCTTGGCTGGTTTCTGCTTCTTGGGCATCTTCTTTTTGGAGCTGTTTCCCCAGCCCCTTGGTCCATCATGGCCACCTTTGAGCGGTCGCTTGCCGTTGGTCTTGTCGCGGACCTCGGTCTTTGCTTGTGGCTCAGCGCCAGGCTCTGTGACAGGCGAAGCCATCCTAGGCTGTCGCTGGATGAAATCGGGTCTTGGCTTGAATGGCCTCTTGTATGCAGATGATGCGAAAGTCCTGACAAACTTGGATGAAAGGAGACGCATCGATGACAAGGATGCGATGATGCTGAAGCTCTTCTCACATTTATATCACACGAAAAGAAATGTTGATGAGACCGTGCGCTCTCTTAATGAGGACGAGTGAGATGGAATTGAAATCTTGAAATTGTTTTCAAGGGCGCCGTGATTGGCTCGAGACGTCGTTGCCGATCGGGTTAGCCCAAGCTGGTAGGGTGTGCCACACCCTGGTCCCCAGCGTGCGTTCAAACCGGGACTGCAAGGTTACGTAATCTCGACTTCCGTCTCCGTACCCGTGAGCACGCCGGTCTCGTGCCGGAGCTCGTCATCCCCATTGTCCACAATCCCTCGGTGAACTGATTCATTGATTCCCTTGCATAGTATACTTATAGAATTCTTCCATATTTCTTTTCTGTGATATCCTTTGCTTCTAGCGTCACTCAGTGGTGGTTCACTTCTGCACTCGTTGGGCGTTATCTTTGGTCCTTCGGTTCTCGTCTCTGCGGCTGCACCGGCTCGCACATTGATAAGCATGAGTGAGATTGCCCTTCGACTCGCCTTGCCCCAAACTTTCTCATGCTCAAAGTTCTGTGCCTAACCAACAATTAGGGAATTTTAAATATGAGTTGCTATCCACTATAGCCCTCTACCATGCGGCAGCATCTTCGCCTCTGTCGTATGGGAACACTCCCTTACAGGCTCCGCTTCAGGGATCCCATGGAGCAGTAGCAAGTGAGAGCACAATATGTTCACAAATAGGTATAGATATCTTGAAGCACGGTGTTAGTACCCCCAATACTCCTTCCTCCCTGCAATCTCACGCTCACACTCTCTGTAGGGCAACGCCGCGGATGCCATGGTGGGCACTAACCTGTGTGTCGGCGTGATTGGGATGTACCACTCCGGCATAGGAGGTGGAGGGTTCGCCCTTGTTCGAGACGCACATGGCAACTATGAGACTATAGACTACCGAGAAGCTGCGCCAGCCGCCGCGTACGAGGACATGTACCAAGGAAACTTGGAAGGGGCAGTCTTCGGCGGTCTGTCTGTGGCCGTCCCGAGCGAGCTCAAGGGCCTCGAGTACCTGCACAACAAATACGGCTCACTGCCATGGCGAGTTCTGGTCAACCCTGCAGTATATCTGGCACGAAACGGATTCAATGTCACCGAAGACTTGGTGCGGTACATGGATGCCGCTATCAACAACGGACCGAATGGCAATTTCTTGGTTGAGGATCCAATTTGGGCCGAGGACTTTGCTCCAAACGGAACTCTTCTTCAGCTCGGAGATGTAATAACAAGAAAGCGATATGCAGAGTAAGTGTGCGCTCACAAAGACAACGATGTTGTCTACTGACTTCATCATCTAGTACGCTTGAGAAGATCGGCAGGCATGGAGTGAGAGCATTCTACGAGGGGGAGTTTGCAGAGGAGATGGTCAAAGTGACCCAGGAGTCGAACGGGACCCTCACACTAGACGACCTGAAATCCTACAAGGCCCTCTCCAAGCGGCCCCTCAGCATCGACTTCCGCGGCTTCAAGCTCTACACCACCGGAGCTCCCAGCTCTGGCGCCGTAATGCTAAGCACGCTCAAGACAATGGAACAGTACCCGACCGCAGACCTCGCAGATACGAATTTGACAACCCATCGCTTCCTCGAGGCCATGCGTTTTGCCTACGGCGCCCGCCTGGCGCTAGGTGACCCGGACTACCTCACCGGCGTGGAGGCGCTCGAGGACACGCTCTTAAGCAAGCAGAATGCTCGGTCCATCCACGACCGTATCAACGACAACAGCACGCTCCCACTGGACGAGTATGACCCCCGCGCCGAGTACGCCCCCGAGAGCCACGGCACGTCGCACATCGTGACGGCAGACGCGTCCGGGCTGACCATCTCGTCGACGACGACGGTCAACCTGCTGTTCGGCGCGCAGATCATGACGCCCAAGAGCGGGATCATCCTCAACGACGAGATGGCCGACTTCAGCACCCCCGGGGCCAGGAATGTCTTCGGGTTCGCGCCCTCGCCTGCCAACTTCATCCGCCCTGGCAAGCGGTGCATGAGCTCCATCACACCCATCATCGCCGAGTTCCCAAACGGGACCGTGTTCTTCGTCACGGGCGCCGCGGGCGGGAGCAGGATCATCTCGTCCACCACACTGACGGCCTGGCACCTGCTCGAGCACGGTATGGACATGCGCGAGGCCATGGCCGAGCCGCGGTTCCATGACCAGCTGATCCCCAACCAGGCCGAGTTCGAGTGGACTTATGATAACGGTACGGTGGGTGCCATGGTCGAGAAGGGCCACAAGAGTATATGGGTGCGTCTGGGGGTCAGCGCTGTACAGGGGATCCAAAGGCTATGGGATGGGACGTTCCTTGGTGTGGGAGAGCCGAGACAGAAGAACAGCGGGGGTCTATCTATCTAGCTTGAAGAAGTCATTTCATGCTGGCCTCTTTGTCACAATACATTCCACTTCCTCGGGGTGTGAGGCTCGCAGTGTTGAGCCGCAGAAGAGGACCCTTGACGTGTCCAATGACGCGCCGTATGTGGGCAGGGCCCCGGGGGAAAGAAGTGACCGGCATGAAAGAATATAAAGAACACAGGTGGGTGGTGAGAGCAACTCGCTGTGAACATACGCCAAGTTCCCACGCCAAGTGTTGGTTAAAGGCCAAGTCGAACCCAAAACCCGAAGTCTGAGGCCTTTCATCTTGTTTTGGGGGTAGATCTCACATGCAGTAGCATCTTGCTTGCATCCAGTCGCGATTATGGACCCATTTTACGAATAAGGCTACGGCGGGCACACGTGGCGTGGGTCTCATGCGGGACCCGACTTCTTTGATGCTACATAGCCGATGCCTACGATATGCGGAGCATTATACCACAGCCACAGACACCCGGAATCGCATCCTTAATTCTACTAACCGTGAAATGCTGACTTGGTTATAACCTACTTAATAAATCAAAGAAGCCTTACAAGAACTTCGAATCCTGAAGAGCGACCCAACAACTCCCTACCACCTTACGGCATCTAAACGGCCGTACTGTTTTTCCTCCGTAGCGAGGTTGCCCATACCATGTCTCAGAGTGCCGTCACTCAGACCTCGCAGATCGCCTTGGAGGCAGGTCTACAGTTGAGACGAGAGAAGTCTAGGTCTGACCGGCTCCCAAAACCAAGCTATCGTAAGTCGCTACCTAGGTATGTAAGCTGTCATATCATGTCTATCAAGAGGTTCTAACAGAAGTAGGGCCTTCTAGGCAATCTTCAGCGCCTCACGAATGCCATGACGAGCCGTTCTTCGAGGACATCGCGGCTGAAGCTCCGCAGGCGCTTTTCAACAGTTGCAGTTCTATGACAGAACCAGGCAAGACGTTCCCCGCGGAGCTGTGGCGGACAATCTCTCTCGAGTACTTCTTGAAAGACTGCTCTGAGAATTCTCCGCCACGGTCAGCGGATGTGGATCTAAGCCCCTGTGACGTGCGGGGACTTCTCCAGCAGACCGACGAGGAACTCGAGCCGAATAGAGATCGCTACTCCTGGGTGTCACTTCCAGGACTAATGGTCATCGACTGCTTCTCAATGCGCGTGGTTACTGCGGAACCGGGCTGTGAATATGTGGCGCTGAGCTACGTGTGGGGCTCGGGTACAAGTGATGACGAGGACAACAAGTTCGAGCTGGACCTTCAAGGACGTCGTCTCCCACAGACAATACAAGACGCCGTAAATGTCGTACGGGTACTTGGGAAGCAGTTCCTTTGGGTCGACCGGTACTGTATCAACAGCACAGAGCCCGGGACAAAACACTTCATGATCAGCAATATGGACGCCATATACGAGGCAGCCTACCTGACCATAATCGCGGCTTCAGGAAGCGACGGCGAACACGGATTACCCAGCGTGTCTGGGTTGTACAAGGCACTAGGAGAGGAGCATGTCCCACCGTGGGATGGCCTAGTGTACACGAAGCTCTCACACCTGTGCCTCGATTCTTGGGTGCGCCTCGGTCAGATCGAAACCTCCGTTTGGTCAACACGCGGGTGGACATACCAGGAAGGTCTCCTGTCCCGGCGGCGCCTGGTTTTCACAGATGACTGGGCGATCCTCCAATATAGAGAAGAAGACCGCGTAAGGGCGAGCAGCGGGATATTCGCCCACATCAACGAGTACACAAGGCGCAATTTGACATACCCATCCGACTCGCTAAACGCCTTTCGCGGAGTTCTGAGGGCCTACGAGAGGCTGCGCCCGGCGGCAGTGCACGTCTGGGGAGTCCCGTTCCTTCTCGGATCTGATGGAATAATAAGGCAGCCCGGCTATGGCCTTCTCTGGAGCGCCAATCGCAGGCGGGCCCTTCGCCGCGTTCCGGGGATGCCTTCCTGGACGTGGGCTGCTTGGGTCTGGTCTGACAATTTCACCGCGAACTGGGACTTCGATTCACGCCACTTCCCCGTCGGGCCCTATCACTGGCTGGTAGAGAGAGCACGCTCACGGGGAGGAAGCCGGTCTGAGACGTCTTGGGGGCCCAGCGACATATCCTTGGAGATCGTGGTCGGCTCGAAATCCATAGATATTTCTGAATATTTTCGTGGAGGTCCCCGACTATCATTTGCCAGCGGTATAGAGCCGGCGCCCATCCTCTACCTTACCGCCTGGTCCACGACCGTGACTGCCTTTGTTTCGCCGAGGATGCCTGTGTGGCTACAAGGTGGAGATATACGGACATCCATTATCACGTTAGACCAGACTGCCGAAAGCCTGTGCGCAGGGAAAGCACAGGTAGATGGGCGCTGGGTCTGTGAATGGACTGCGGCACTCATCTGTTGGGGTATACGATTCCCAACGCAGTGCCTTTTATTGGAGCTAATAGGAGAGGATGCTTTCCGCAGGGTCGGAGTCTTGGAGACAGAATGGAGCAGTCCGAATGTTGACGAAGATGAAAGTTTTATTGTGCTGTCCCGGGGCTTTGTTCGGAAACGCTTCTGTATTGTGTAGTGAGCCTCGGATCGTATGTTAGGACAATGTCATCTGGCTTGCTGCGCAGGTGTGCATCAGATCGTCTGACTAGCTTAGGAACAGACCTGGAGAGCACGCGTGCTGCTTGTAGGCGAAGACGCCATTCGAGTGCTAGAGTGAGAGACATGCAGGATTAGACTGATGATAAGTCACATCATGGCTTGAAATCCGAGACTATACTCGATTCGTTGGCTGATACCTGGCATCTTCAGCATGCCAATCTGCTCAAACCATGCCAATGGACATGCAAAAGCTCACATATAATCCGTGCGGGAGGCCTTGCAAAGGCAAAATGAGTACCGACTCCAGCTAAACCGGCGAATCCAGAAAGAAAAACCACACACATGAATCATGAAGTCATCTACCGCACCAATTTTGGAATAATCAAACACGCTCACAAGATGTATGCATCGTAAACCCCCTGCCCACCAGAAAAAGTACACAAAAGCTAATTCTCCTCCATAATCAGCTTCAAAGCCTGCACAGCCAGGTCCAACACCTCAGGCCTCCTTGTCCGGCGCGCACACTCGCGGAGGACATCAACGCCGCCCTCCTCACGGATCTTGGCCCTCGCGCGCGCGCCGACATCGCTGTCCATGGTGACGAGGTTGTACACGATAAACACGCCACGATGGCGGATATCCTCGCTGGACTCGTCGGCGCACAGGCCAAGAATGTTGCGCACACCGCGCTCCCGCGCCAGCAGCGCCGTGACGACCTCCTCGACGCCCACGAGCGTAGCCAGCGCGCCGCCGGCCCCACTGCGCGTGCCCTCGTCCTCGGCGTCCGCCAGCGCGAGGAGGATGTGCAGCCTGTCGCGGGCCTTGGTCGTCCCATCCGCGTACAGCGCGATCGCCTCCACGCACTGCACCAGGTTGCACACCAGCTCGACTGCTGCCTTGGTCACCAGTGCGTTTGTTGACAGCAGCTGTTCCTCCAGTTCGGGCCAGGCCTGGCGCACGATGGCCCCGCGCGTGTCATCGTCGGTGGATGCCAAGTTAGTCAGGGCCATGAGAGATTCGAAAGTCGGCAGGAGGTCGCGTGTCTCGGCATCCTGGTCTGGTGTGATGATAGAAACTAGTGGCCGGATGGCTGCGCTCTGAGGCGTGGGCCTTGTGCCGCCGAATACCAGTGCCGGGTTGGTAGATATGAGTATGCGGGCGAGGGCTTGGGCGGCTACTCGTTTTGGCTGAGCCTCGGAGGAAGGAAGGGCGTTCCAGGCTGCTATGAGTAGCCGGACGGCGCCCTGCTGGGCCAGGAGACCGCGAATGCTGGTTATCTGGGAGAGAGAGTTGATGATTGTGATGATGAGGGTTAGTGAGGCTACGGAGCCGTTCTTGCTGTGCGTTACTAAGACGGGCGTGGCGCCTGCTTCGAAGACTGCTTTGCATCGGGCCGTGACGTGCTCGTTGTCGTTGAGAGGATCGGGCGCGATCTTGCCCGCCGCGTTAGCGTATGCCTTGAGTTGGTCCATCTTCTTCTCTTCCTCAGACTTGGTCGGCTGGAAATGAGTGAGGTTGACCAGTATGGTCAGGGCTCCGTAGGTGAGCGGTGACTTTGGCGGCGCATTCTCCAAGGTCTTGACGAGCTGCTTCAGGAATTCCTTGTTCTTGGACAGGTCCTCCTTCACGTTTGACCGTAGCGACGCATAGGCCAGCCCCTCGATGGAGTTATTACGCGCGTGTTCTGGGTCCTTGACCAACATGTCGGTGAACATCTTGGACAGTTCCTCGATGGTGGTGCTCGCCTGCTGTACTCGCTCCGTGTCTCCGCCCTTGCCATCTGGTGCGCGGGCAGGTTGTATTGCCTGGATGTCCAACTGTCAGTTAGACGTCCAGCTCCTCGGGCTCGTCGGTGATGACGGAAGGATGTCGCATTGAGGCGGGAGTTCTAACCCTTAACTTGGCAAGTATGACAGCAGCTAGATGCTGGACGTTTTCCGAGTGCCTTCGCATGGAGACGGAGCCTTCCTCGCCTTGTGAACCGTGGCCGCCGCGGACGTACATGGACTTGACAGCCTCATCGGGGTCCTGGTCGACAACCTCCTCCAGCCACTCGACACAGTATTTCTGAACGGCCTCCCGGCACTGCTGGTTCATGCACGCCGCGTTCAACATCTCCAGACACGCCGTCTCCACCTTGCGGCTCTTCCATTTCCTGCGCATGAGCGGTCCGAGGCTGGGCAGGAAGCCCTCGCTGAGGAACAGCTCGGTGATGAGGTCGGGGACGATGGGGAAGATGGCGGCGGCGACGCAGAAGGCGACGATGTAGTCGTCGTAGGTGCCCCGCTTGACGCGGTCCTGGAAGAAGTCGCGTAGCTGCTTGGAGCCATCAGCGCCGGAGGCTTTGAGGTAGGCGGACGCAGTGAGGGTGGCGTGCCCGCGGACGATCTCGGGCTGTCGCATGTCGAGGTAGCAGAGGATTGTGTCGAAGCAGTCGCTATCGATGACGTCGCATATTGACTTCTCCTTCTTCCTGGCCTCGGGGTCGTCGTGGAGGAGCTTGGTAAGCGAGTCGAGGTCCTTGACAGTATCAGCGTCCTCCTGGCCGCCCTCCATCAACCGGGCGAACAGCAGCAGTGTCTGGTCTTCCCTGCCCAGCTTGGACAGGTCCTGCTTGGCATACTCGTTGACTGTCTCCATGGTGATGGATGGCGGGGTAGAGTGAGACGAGGGAACGAATGTCCGGCTGAGGACTATGAACAGAACCTTGGGTTCTGGTGGATTATGTTGGACCTGCCTGGTCTACCAGGTGAGAATAGATAAAGTCAGGCCTTGGTTGGGGGAAGACAGGCGAAGCGCAAAGAAGCGTTGAGGAGCTGGTGACCCCGCGGTTGGAGTTGGAGCTACAGCTGGAGCTGCTGTGGTATGCAGGCTAGGTAGGTCCTGTAGATTAAATCAACTGAGCCGGTTGATTGACTGACCAGATAGGCTCGCAGATAAATGCACAAGAGCTGTTGAGGGGGCACGCAGTTCTATTTCTGAACACACGCAATGCCCGCGGGGATCTTGGCTCGGGTTTCACGCGACTGGCCTCATCGGCGAAAGAGAAGTTTCCAAAAAATCACTCGTCCGATGGTGCTGACACTTATGAGGGGCCCCGATGGATAATCAAGGTCGAGGTGCGCGCTGGCTGGGACGATAGCGAACCATCTGGGGCCAGGAGTGGTCTGTCTGGTCGCACTTGAGCGTCCATGGACGTGGGTATGAACATGAATCTGTGGCCGTTGTGCCCCTCCTTCCGGACAAAAAGATGGAGAATGAGATGGAGATGGGCGATGAGAAGATGGAGCTAGCCCGCGCACCGTATCGCACCGTGTCTCGTCTGTACCGCGCCGTACCACGCTGTACCACGCTTGGCCGTTTCACTCAACAGTGTCACCCGGTGCCACTGTGGCCGGGAGCGTCGGTACTTGTAGGTACACTATTGCTTTAGACCCCAGCAATACCGACAGAAGAGGCAGAGAGGCGTCGGGGGTACCTAGGCACCTAACCCAGCTAGCTGCAGGTCTCATCTGAACTGGGACCGCGATTCGGGTCCTGCCGTTGCGGCTGCCACTGCACGGCGACCTCGTCACATCAGATAAGATTGGCTGCTGTAGTACTACTGGGAGCCGGGGGAGCTGGAGTTGCTAACGTAGGGCGCGGAATTCAGTTCCGTAGGGCTTCGTCTGCCTGCCCCCAAGAACCCCATCAACGCCACCACTCAGCTCGGCCTCGCATAGACTGCGACCCACGACAAACCTTACACACCCTCCTCACACAGACGAGGCAGTCGGTGAACTCGCTCGAGCCTCTAGAGGCTGGATACAAGAGCAGCTCAGTCGACGGTGTCACGGCCCACGGCCCACGGCTCGCGTGCACCATGGACGCTGTCGACGCCACCGATCACTACGAGATCTACGCCACCGAGGAGACGCCCTCGCTCTGTGCCATCGTCATCGACACAAACCCACGTGCCTGGGCAGCCCTCAAGCGCGACCTTCCCATCTCCAAAGCCCTCGCCAATATCCTCGTCTTCGTCAACTCCCAACTCGCATTCAGCAGCACAAATCAGGTGGCGCTGATTGCCTCGCATACCAACCGCGCAGTATGGCTCTACCCGCCGCGTCCGAAGCCCAGGGGGGAACGTTCGCAAGGGAATGGCCAACAGGATGGAGACATTGAGATGACCGACGCGGCTCACCCGTCAAAACCGCCGCCTAAGAAGCGCAACGCCAATGCCGCCAACAAGTACCCCCAGTTCGCCCAGATCGAGTCCTCCATTGTCGCCTCCCTGCGCGAGCTCATGTCCTCTACCACCGAGGCCGACCTGAAGACCACCACCACCCAGATATCTGGAGCCCTGACCCTCGCCCTGTCGCATATCAACAAGACCTCCATCCTCCTGTCCGCCAACGACAACGCCGACGCATCTACCCTCGCCGCCAAGAAGAACGGCGGCTCCACCGCCGCCAACCTCTCCTCCCAACGCGCAGGCCTCCTCACCGGGCTGCACGCGAGGATTCTCGTCATCTCCGTGTCCGAGAGCTCCCCCGCCCAGTACATCCCCACCATGAACTCTGTCTTCGCCGCCAGCCATGCCGGCATTCCGATCGACATCCTCTCCCTGCACGGGAGCGCCACCTTCCTCCAGCAGGCGAGCTACATCACCCGCGGCACCTTCATGGAGGCCGCCAGCCCCCAGGGCCTGCTGACCTACCTGCTCTTCGGCTTCGCGTCGTCCATCTCCTCCGCCAAGACGGTCATGACGACGACGTCAAACACGGGCGGCTCCACCAAGCACGACGGCGAGGATGACCACGGCGGCGGCGGGGGCGGGGGAGGCGGCGCGGGCATGAACCAGCTGGTCAGCCCGTCAACTGTGAGCGTCGATTTCCGTGCCGCATGCTTCTGCCACCGCAAGGTCATCGACACGGGCTTCGTCTGCAGCATTTGCCTCTCCATCTTCTGCGAGGTACCGCAGGACGCAGAGTGCCTCACGTGCGGCAACAGGCTCGCGCTCGGCACGTATGGTGCACGCCCGGCCGTCGTGCCGCGTAAGAAAAAGAAGAAGAGGAAGCTCGGGCTCAACGGGGAGCCCGTCGGCAGCGAACAGCCTAGCAGCGCCGTGGGCACGCCGAGGCCGGGCTGAGTGGGGGGGATCGTACCGTCGAAGATGGAGGATTGCTCTTATCAGAGCTTGAAAACGCGTGCCCCCTGACGCAGGAAATAGCGTGCTGGAGAGCCCTACGTGAGCGGCCTGCTAGTGATGAAACGAACCATGAGAGTGTCTGATAAGGACGAAATATGGTGGCTTGTCAATGATGCTGGCTGATCAGACGGCAAAGTGCGCTGCAGTCCAGTTTAGCCATCGGGACCAGCCAGCTCTTCAGCTCACGAAAATGGCTGCTAGAACGGCGGCCAATGAGAAAGGAAAGGAAGAATACCACAAGACAGTGACGATTATTCTTTTCAAATAAGATACCCCAGCGGACCGGCCAGTCTCGCGTGTAATGGGCAGGGATATCATGTATATCCAGTCAACCATGCCAAGTATGTATGATGGGCAGAAAAAGAAGAGATAGAGGAAGTGATAGAAGCAGCACAGCGTCCATAATCGATTGGAAACCTGCGTCTCCAGGAACAAATACACTTTGACGACGTTTTGAAAGCCCCTCGAGCCAAACACGCCATGCTGATCCAAGGTTTAAGAAACTGATCTGTAATTGTGCAGTCTATCGAGACGGTCTAGGCTACGTAAGGAAAGCGAGGAGGAAATCGAGGGCGCGAAGCCCATCAGTGCAATTTAGCCATATCCCAGCCAAGCCCACGCCAGCCGCCCTTAGAAAACCAGCGATCCATTTCAGTGGTGTTCATCGCCCCCAAAAAACCGTATTGCGCCATCAAGTCAAAAGCCTCTCAGCTACGAGACTTCAAGCCAGCCGCATGATCACGAAGGACCTTCTGCGCGCCAATGGCGACAGGTCCATTTCCTTGGCCGAGGCGGCTCATGACGCACTTGGGCTCCTTGTGGTAAGAAGCCATATGTGCAAGGGCAAACGAATCGGTGTTGTGCGCCCAATGCATATAAATCCCAGAAGACGTGGCCTTGACGGCAAGGACGCCGATCGCGCCCGCGCTGGTCTGGTTGCGCACGCCCGGGTGGCCCATGAAGTCGCGAGCGACGAAGTCGGCCATGATAGTGCCCTCGTCCGGCACGTCGTCCACGTTGTTGCCGCCGGGGCCGGCCTTGGTCATGTGGTACAGCCGGTCAGCGCACTTGTGAGCCGCCATGGTGGTAGCCATGTGCTCGCCCGTGCCGCTGGTCACGGTCGCCACGCAGCGGGCCTCCTCGTCGTCCGGGTCAAGAGGCATCACGAACGTGCCAATCCCCACGAGCGCCGCCGGACCCACACGCCCTATGTGTTTCATGCCGATGCCGCCCGACGAGGAACCCGCTGCTATGTTGCCCTGGCCGTCGATCGCAATGGCACCAATAGTGTCTGTGATCTTGTCGTTGTCGGCGTTGTCGGGCTCGGCGGTCAGCTCGGTGAGGTCGATTCCGCTGGAGGGCTGAGAGAAAGGCTTCTCGGTGATGGAGTCATCTGCCCAGTCCCAAGAGTCATCCGAGAGGTCACTCGCGCCATTAGCCGTGTTGATATGGTCTTCGGAAGAGGTCTTGAGGCGCTTGGATCGGGACTCCCTCACCGGACCATCGGTAGCGTCGATGGGGCGAGTCACGTTATGGCCTCGTGGGGATCTGGTAGGGGTCTTGATTCCGTTCTGCAGGGCCGCCGCGAGAGGCGACGGCTTAGTTGGGGTGCTAGGATCGGAAGCTGGTGCGCTGGGCGAGGCAGAGTCGCAAGGAGAGTCGGGCTGCCCCTCGTTCCACATCCCGGTGAGAAGTGCAGACGAGTGATTACGGGACGTGGGACCTTGGACGCCCTTGGTGTTGGTAAGAGACTGCAACCCGCTGAGGACTCCGGCCTGGACAGCCGGCTCGATAAGAGGAGCGGGCACAGAACTGTACTTGGCCTCCTCAGGGGAAGCCGCTTCAGCCTGCGTCTGCCCAGATTGCTGCGCCACACGTGCTTGAGCCTTGTGGAGGTCGTCGACCCACTTCAAATAGCGTTGATGAGCATTCCTGGATATGAGTGTCCTGTTCTTGACGAGAGACATTCCATGCTCCGACCCAAACTTCGTGGCGCCCTTACCAACCAAGATGTTGGGAGGCACGCGCCTAAGGGTCAACGGCCTCAGGCTGGTATCGAGGATGAGTTTCGCAAGCGAGATTGGGTTCTTGATGTCTGAGAGAGGAAACGAGGTTAGTGGTGGGTAAAGTAGGAAATGTGTGGAACGTTTGCCAAGTGCTTACAGGAAACAGCGCCACAAGCTCCGCTGCGCCCAAAGTGGTCGACAATGGTGGCATCGCACTCGACAGTACCATCGGCCGAGAGGTTGCTTCCAAAGCCCGCGTTTGTGATATCGTTGTTCTCCAGAACAATGATGGCGGCCTCTACGGCGTCAGTGGCCGAACCGCCGGCCTTCAAGCACTTCATGGCCTCTTGGGCAGCCCTGGCGTTTGTCAGCATCAACGTTGCTTTATAAAGTGGTCCATGGGAAGGACGGGGTTGCGAGGCAACTTACTTTGCACACATAGTGAGGTGAACATTCTCGTTCTGGAGGCTGTGGTAGCCAGCGCCAGCGTGGATGAAGACGGCCATTGACGGACGCTGATCGCCGCCAGAGCCACGCTTCTTGATGAGACGGTCGACCGTGCCGTCAGTACCCACGTCGAGCCTGTCATCTGAGACATCTAAGGTTGGCGATGGTTTGGAGGGGGTCTCGGGACCGAAGAAGTGACGGTTTGGATCAGAGGAGTCCATGATTGCAATGCTCCGCCGGTAGGTGTCGAAGAAGTCAGAGCAGGGTTTCTTGAACTCCGTTCAAAGGCTTGAAGGAAGCGAGAAGCGAGAAGTAATTGAAATTGGCCGTCTGGCTAGTAACAGACGAAAGAGCGACTTCGTCTCGTTTTCGGGTGAATGGAAAGTGGAGCAGCCAAACGCCCAACGCCTGTAAGCCCTGTTCCACTTGTCAGTGAATGGGAAATCCAGCTCAAACTCCTAACAGAAGATCGAAATCCACCCGAAAACGATAGTGATCCCAACCAAGACGGTGCTGGCGGAACTCGAAGTGAGCCCGTGTTTGGTTTAGTGGCAGTGGCAGTGATTCACTCTCGGCTGCTTCTTGTCCAGCCATCCATGCAATAGCAACTTGTTCTCAACGAGGCAAGTGGGAGACTCTGCTGGCAATCCTGTGGACCGGACTGCTGCGCAAGACCTGGATGTACTGCCAGAAGATCTCAGACTCCTTGAGAAAAGCCGCCAGCTGCCAGGCAATGATGTACTCCACATTGTCATTGGCTGTCAGGGTTGGATCACAGAGCTGGAGGCTTGGCTGGCTGGACAAGCTCTGAGAGTGTATCATGGTGACACGGAAAGAAAGGGCAGGTAGTAGGGCAATGTGCCACACCAGACAAAGAGGATTGTTCAATTGGGAAACCACCTACCAGAAGATGTGGTTCTCCTCCGGGCCTGGTGTCTGGACAATGTTTCTCAGAGAACCAGGGAATGCTGGATAGTACGTGGGCCTGGATAGTGCTGGGCCGACGACATTCAGAAGCGAGACCACCACTGAAAATAAGAAGGTAGGCCAGAAGCAAAGTGGAGGCACAGGCTGGAGATATTCGGGTAATGAGGCGACTGGTAGAACGACTAGATGGAGTAACGAATGATATCCGTCCACAGGAGTCGGGAATAACTCCCCTGTGGATGATGGGGTTGCAAATCGAGCAGAGAATAATATACAAGAGGACTCACTCGCAGGGCAATCCGAGATATCCACAATTGAAAGCACGCTAGACGTCACTCGCGTTTGGTCAGCACAGGAGACCCGGAAACCCCAGAAGCGGCAGGCGAGATGCAGGTCGTAGATGAGTGAAGGCGTTCGCGCCTGTGTCATTGACAAGGAGGTTTCAACATCTTGCCATTCCCCTTTCGCACCCTAACCCGGCCTAAAATCCTAGGGCATCCTTGTCTCGAACAATTCCATTGATTTTATAACAATTTAAATGTCGATATCATCGAGTCGAGGGCGGCCCTGAAGGGGGAAATGGCATTAAGTTGAGCGCTTGAGCAAGGTTGTAGTTGGGGTCTACGGAAATGCTGCAGCCAGGTACGGAGTACTAAAGCGAGCAGTAGCATTCCGAGCAGCGCCACAGTTTGGGGAAACGCCACACCGGCAGCCACAAGAACGGTCAATCAAGGGTGGGGTGGGCCGTCTTCGCCTTACGCTGGCTAGCTGGGCAGAGACGGTACTAGCTTGGCCTGCCTGACCGCATTACGACTTGCGTATTCAAGTAACGGCAACCGTACCTCTCCCCGGTGCCTACCCACCTCATACAACCATCACCACCGCCATCGCCTTCGCCAATCCGAACAAGAGCTGCGCATCTCACCATCGAACACATCCAGACTTGTGCGCAGCTCCCACCCTCGCAATCATGGCCACCCAAACACCCGCCGTTGTCATGGACAAGTACGTCAATCCCAACCCCTGGACGAACCCCATGGCATAGCTGGAGCTGCCTGACCCCACTTCCACCAGGGGGTTTGGTCGAGCAAGCACCGCCCTCCACGATGAAGCTATTCCCGCCCAGGCGTGTCGCTATTGTCTGTCCTGGGCGCATCATGCTAACAACAAATCCTACCACAGCGGCACGGGTTTCTCCAAGCTAGGTACGATTGATTCCCCCGTAATTCCAACCGAACCCGACCGCAGCACGTTGACACTGGAACCGTCGTACAGGTTTCGCCGGCAACGACTCCCCGTCCTTCGTCTTCCCGACCGCGATTGCAACAAAAGGTGCCGGTGGTGGCGCCGGTGGCTCAGGCTCAGGACGTCCTGCTGTTGGGAACAAGCCCTCCTTCCTGACTGGCGGTGCTGGCCCGTCCGGCCATCTCAACTCGAAACGTGGCACAGAGGACCTGGACTTCTTCATCGGCGATGAGGCAATAGCAGCATCTGGTGGACCTGGTGAGCGCGATACGCGATCCGACTCGGGTTTGGAACAATTCTGACAGATGCAGGATATGGTCTACACTACCCCATCCGCCATGGACAAATAGAGAACTGGGTAGGAACAGGCAACTGGTCGATGTTGGACCATGGCCAGCTAACACCGTGCACAGGATCACATGGAGCGTTTCTGGTCGAACTCGATCTTCAAGTACTTGCGGGTAGAGCCTGAAGACCACCACTTCCTTCTCACCGAACCAGTACGTATTACACCGGCGCTTCTGCTGTCACTCCCGCTGGCTGACCTCCATCTTCCAGCCCCTGAACCCTCCCGAGAACCGAGAAAACACCGCCGAGATCTTCTTCGAGTCCTTCAATTGTGCCGGTCTCTACATCGCCGTGCAGGCCGTCCTCGCCCTCGCCGCATCCTGGACCTCCTCCAAGGTGCAGGACCGCTCGCTCACCGGAACCGTCATCGACTCCGGTGACGGTGTTACCCATGTGATTCCCGTGGCCGAGGGATACGTCATCGGCTCCTCGATCAAGTCGATCCCAATCGCCGGTCGCGACATCACATATTTCGTCCAGTCCCTCCTGCGTGACCGCGGTGAGCCTGACTCGTCTCTGAAGACTGCCCAGGAGATCAAGGAGGCGCACTGCTATGTCTGCCCGGATATCGTCAAGGAGTTCAGTCGTTTCGACCGCGACCCCACACGATTCGCCCAGCACCCCGTCCTCCAGCCTGGTGGACGCAAGGTTACCGTTGACGTCGGTTATGAGCGTTTCCTGGCGCCCGAGATCTTCTTCAACCCGGAGATTTACAGCTCCGACTTCCTCACGCCTCTGCCCACCGTCGTCGACGGCGTCATCCAGTCCAGTCCCATCGACGTCCGTCGTGGTCTGTACAAGAACATCGTGCTCTCGGGTGGTAGCACGCTGTACAAGGACTTTGGCCGCAGGCTGCAGAGAGACATCAAGCACCTGGTCGACAACCGCATCCGCGCCAGTGAGGTGCGCAGCGGAGGCGCGAGGAGCGGTGGTCTGGAGGTGCAGGTCATCACGCACAAGAGGCAGAGGCATGGTCCGTGGTTCGGAGGTAGTTTGCTGGGACAGACCCCCGAGTTCAGGTCGTACTGCCACACCAAGGCGGAGGTAAGACACGTTTGCTTTGTTAATCAAACATCAGATTCAGGTGTTAATTCCATTACAGTACGACGAGTACGGACCGAGCATCGTGCGAAGATTTGCCCTTCTTGGTGGGCCGGGTGGTTCTTAGAAAGGGGGTTGGCAGCAGGTTACTGCAGGCGGAGAGTGAGGTTCTCGATTTTCAGCAGACAGCAGATCAATACAAAATTCCAGCAAAAATGGCGAATGGCTTTCCGGCACAACCTTCAAGACATCACGGAGCGACTGAGCCTTCGAACGCAAGATGCTGATTTGGGTGTCCGGGCTTGAGGAGATGATACGCCACCGGGCCTCGGTCGGACATCGTCAGTGAAAGAGAGCAAAGTTGACTCAAACGTTCCTCTGATACGGTGTCACTAGTTACTGAAGAATAGAAAGAAAGCTGACGTTAGGGGCGAGAAAAGGGGTGAGGGGGGCGTGAATGCTTTAGTGGCGGGCGGGTGGAATGGCATGGTCATCGTCGGCATTCCAAGCTCGTAAATTATAAGACGAGGAAGAGGGTTTATATTTCTTGGCACCCCGACTCCCGTGAGTCTGAAGCTTCAGCTTCAACAAAACATTCTGTAACCAGTTGCCAACTCCCACCGCGTAGCTTCTCAGACTATGAATCCAGCCACGGAACTCGTCAAGTCTTCTGAGTTCATCTCCTTTCTTTTCTCACTACGGAGGGTACACCTAAGCCCCATAGGATAACCTCCCATAGGAGACCCTCCTAAAGGACAACCTCTTCCTTAACAACTTCTCATGAGATAACTTCCTATAGGATAACCTCCTATAGGATAGATTTTTATGGGAGAACTAATTTAGTATTAATCCATCTAACCTGAGTTATCTTGTGTCTTCTCTAGCTCTAGATGCCTCAGTAGTTGTGTCTGCTTACCTAGGTGTTTGGGTGTACCCTTTGATTTTGTGGGTGTGAATCTCCGATTGCTAATTTATTGACTACTTCTGTGCCTCAAACATTTTCTCAATGAATGACACTGCCCCGGATCGGACCGTGAGATTTTTCTGGCGCGGGCGGGTACAAGCTTTTGCTCGTTTTGAACTGAAACAAGATGAAGTCCCTGAACTCAAGTACATATTCCAAGCGACTGATCGCACCTAATAGTCACATAGTGGGACTCTGGTAGGGCCACTCGCAGCCTCGAGCCCAACGGAGGAGCTGTAAGGAATCGACTGAGTTGCAGCAATGCGCTGTGGCATAACAGGCCCATCTTGATGCGTAAAATAAAGATGACTGGGACAGAGACCCGCCTGATGCTTGGAGATGCTCATGCAGATACATAAACTATCCATATTTGACCCTGCCATTCGAGGCCTATTCATACGCTCACAGCACACCGAGATGCGAACTTCGTACCCCAGGCCCCCAATCGCGCATCTTGTTAGGCCTGTTCCGATCGTGACACTAGTATTGGTCCGAAACAAGCCCACGGTCACATCCGTTGAGCGGTGGCCACACAGCATCCACTACACTCAATCCGCTCGCAAAGAAAGGTAGTATACTTATCTATGGGCTGAAGCGTTCCGATATTCATGAAGGGGGAAAGGGCCAGTCTTTGAGATACCAAAGATGAGAATCATTTACAAAACATTCCCTCTCGGAAATATCGTCTGTGCCATATTCCAACATGAGTATTCCGGGCGGACTACTACAGTCTGGGATACTAGCCAGCACAGAAAGCTTTATGCTGCGCGCATGTATCCTTGAGGTCGCTACGAACACGTGTATGGTACACTGTTACAGCATTTTTGTGCTTGGGAAGAAGGGGGAAAACGTCAGTGTGGGCGGATCTTGTCTATCCTGTGTGGATGAGACTGTCCGGGGAAGCCACACAACCAACCAGTGACGTGTTTCGTATCGCACAGTTAGAAAGTACAAGATAAAATCAAACATAGTTATCTCGGGTAGTGATCAGCTTCCACTGAGATAAATGCCTGAAACCCTCGCCCTATCGTCAAAAATGTCCGGGCACCTTGGCATGATCGCTGGAGCTCCAGGCCTCACTGCGTAGGTCGTCACAACGTAATTACGCGCCAACGCGTACATTCCTTTCCTTTTCGCTCTAGATCCAAAAAGAAAATCCTTTCGCCGCACAATAATTCCTAGAAGCTTTTCTTCCGACGAGCACCATGACTAAGACATGCTGTCGACTCCAGGACTGCAACCGGTACCGCGCACGGCGAGCTTCGTGGTGCGACGAGCGTCAGCTACCCCTGCGCAGAGCCTGGTCTCTCACGCTTTTGCGAGTATCTTTCGGAGAGTTCTTGCGGACTGATTGAACCTAGATACCTGTAGGGGCTCTGGTACCTATGAGCTCGAGTCGCATTATAAGCGAGCCGGGGACCTCGTCTGCGTCGCCTGTAGGGAGAATAACGAGTCCACGTGTATGTATCTTCCAGACACGCAATGAGACAGAATATTCACATTTCAAGCTAACTGTGACACATCGTAAGACGATGAAGGATATCAACAAGGACATTTAGAAGGCCGAGAACTGGGCCGTTCCGAGGGATATTCGGACGGACTGTCGCAGGGGGGAGGGTGCTGTGTGATCCTTTAGATCAATCTGGCTACAGATGGCTAAGAATGAAACACATCTCAAGTTGGAGATATACCATATTTGAAGATTACCTAGAACCTTGAATGTATATGTGACCATATTGCCCGTTGATATAGATCTCGTTAGACCGGTTGTAGTTAGGGCTAAATTTAGCCCTATACTTGGATTTTATTCGCTGAACACCTGGGCAATATCCAAAGAACTCGAAACTCTCAAGGATTATGTATAGCTTGTTCCTCATCGCACAGCTTTGTTTCAATGTGGAATGCTATTAGACACTAGCTTATGAATCTCATAAAGACTATCAAGGGACGATGCAAATTTCAACATTAGGTGACGAGTTCAGCGAAGGCGTGACTGTGGAGAGCGGCTACTACATCATCAGAAAATGATGGCCAAACTTTCCGGCGAGAATGCGAGCGAACCTACAGACGCAGCAGGATCGATGCCTCCGCAACTGCAGACCGCATGGATCTCCATGACAAATCTCTGCAGCTGCTGAATGGAATGACTAAAACAGTATCTCATTTCGCAAAAGTACAGAGAGACATGCCGCTATCCTTACGCCTTGTGGCACCCATCCCTAGCCGTCACATGTCGGATCGCCGGGATAGTTCGACCTCTACTTCGCGATCCTCCTCGACCGAGAGATCAAGGTCTTCTGCCTCGATATTACCTTGGACAGTCCTTTTAGGACCGGTGCGCCGGACCGCTGGACTTGAAACCCACTGCCGAGCTTTTGGGCTTCGACATCGTGTGCAACTATGTGTGCACAGAAGCGCAACTAAATTTCCCTGGAAGTCACGAAAACTCTCTCGGGCGAGATTATAGGCGTCCCTGGCAACCGGTAACCTCCATCCCTGCGGTGCACCGCTGGGTCGGCGGCCATATTCCGCAGAAAGCCCCTGCGGGTTCAAAAACGGTTATATTCGCCTTGAAAAGTATGAGCAAGGTCACAACCAATTTCAAGATTGACAATGCTCTTGTTCTGCAAGCTCTCCATGAGAGCTATGCCGCACCCAGTGTATTGGTGGACCACTTGGCCAGCCATTGCACGGTGACAAACACCAGAGCTCAGAAAGTGGTCGGCGATTTCGAGATGAAGCGACAAGTGGCTCAGTTGGAAGAGACCCTTGGTGCCCATACGAAGAGGCACGCAGAATGTGTGATGTTGTTCGAAGTTGAAAGGGGAAGCTGAGTAACCTGGGGAAGGACTACTCAACCAACGGTACGCCTCTAAACGCCTCCTGATCTGGGGCAAACGTCAGATCGACTCGCTTCAGAGACGCGGCTACAGGAAAACCTTGGATGATCCTGAAGCTTAGCGGCTGTCTCCAAATGGGTGCTGGTGAAGCAAAACAAGCATCGGCAAAGCAATGAAGCCCTTTGTGAAGAACTTTTGACTGTATCGTGCCTCTCCGAGTGTTGACACCCGGGCTGGAAGGCAGAGCACATGCATTGCGGGGCGATTTCCACAGGCTCCTGCAGCCTCCTATATAGGGTACTTGACGGCCTCGTAGGGAACACCCATTGTCCCGGCATTTAAAGGAGGCACCAATGTACCACAGGAAAGGGGGGGGACGCCTGCCTGCGATATCTGAACGGCAATTCGCTCGACAATCTGGCATGGGGACAGTGGACACCGGTGTCCCATTGAAGCACAGGATCTTTGAGGGAGACTTACTTCAGATGTATTCTACCAAAATTGTTCTTTCCTGTATGGGAAGTCAACGATATATATGGCGAGAAGGTGATAGTGGTCCTCTGAGGAAGGTAGACTGGTTTGCGAATACCGCAATCATAGTAGTAGGGTGAGGGCGACGTTTGCCGAAATCTGGGTCCCGGAGATGATGATCTTCCGCATCCACGCCTAGTAATACAATATGCTGGTAGTAGAGAACAGCATGGCATTGGGAAGCAGCTGGCAAGAGGGTTCAGTGGTCCCAGACAGCCATCGCTGGACTCAAGATTCCCTATCGGCCCGGAAAATCTGATCAGCACACTGCCTATACGACGGCCCAGAAGTTTCATGCCCAGAGACCAGCACAAATGCACCCCTGGAAAGCGGAGCGTAATTTGCTGCCCTCCTACGTCGGTGCTCTTTGATAGACTTCAGAGCCAGAGCGCATCCACATACGCAGAGTTGGCATTATCCGTGGGTGTGAGGACGCCACAAAATAGCGAGTATTGCGCCGGATTGGTGACAACATCCCAATCATTGACATCGGGGCGAGTCATACGCAGTACGGAGCTGGACATCGTCACATATTGTCGACAGTGGTTTCGGACCGGAACTGAGCAATTTTGTCTTGAAGCCTGAGTGTGGGAAGAAATGTGAAAGGCTTATAGAAGGGAAACAACGATAGGAATAGGCGGAGAAAAGAGAAGAAGAATCGCAGAAGTAGGTGTAATAAGGCCTGATGATGTCAGAAAAGAGAGTCTACTAAAGTTGAGGACAAATAACGCAAAGAACCCTGGACACAAGGAGATCAAGCTGCAACCTTAACCACGTGGGGCATTAGAACGCGCCGATTCCCTGCATTCAGGGAAGTGCTTGCGTTTTTCCCTCACGTATCTCATGATCCCAACATGGATCCAACAGTGCAGCAGAGCAATGCCTCATTGCTACAGTGGCGTCTACTGTACAGAGCACAGGAAAAGGGATCGGCTCACCGTTCCGAGCCCACCGATTTGCGATGCCGGAGATCACCGGACCCGGCATTGTCAAGTTCAAGAACCGTATGGTTCTGTGTTCTGTACCTGCGTGCACACAGGGATCGACAGAAGCTTAATCTAGATGCTTTGCAGATCGCTGCCGATATTAGCTTCCACAATCGGGCCTTATTCAGGGTTTTCAGCCTCTTGGATGTACTTTGTACCATTGAACTGCAATCTATGTCGTCAAAGCAAGCCGTGTAGCCACCACGAAATTCTCCTGGCCGAGCATATAGAAAGGTATAGCTAATATGCTGTAATTGTGAATGCCCAGCAACCACACTCTCCATAAGATAGGCTGCTGACGTTGACGCTGTGCGGTAATACACCAAATAAACATTTCGAACACATGAATATAAGGAAATATGTCGCATAACAACCAAAACGACAGGAAATTATGACTGAAGCTGGAGGAGGCAAGGTGCCAAATCTGAGCCGTGTCCAAGTGTAACACGCCACGGACCATCCCTGCATGACCCTGGACCATGTGATGTATCTACGGTGTTCGTTTCCGTGAGGCTCTGCGACGGATCTTCGGGCGGAGCATCGCGGATCGGCCGAGTCATTCATAGAGTAGGTGTTACCTCACACCATTCTTTTTGCAACTACTTGGCAGCGCTCTTCGGGCTGACCAGAAGGGCCACAACCCTAATGGTAATGGAGACACTTCGGAGTATTGGACTTGGTATTACTACAGAGTTTCGGTTGAAAGTAATCCAGGTGTCCGGGTCTTTCGGTGAACACACTTCTCCGCTGTAAACAGCGACACTCTGGACCCCCAAGTCTGGCCCCTGGTCACCAACTGTTTGCCATACTGTGTCCCAGTTGAGCTGGGAGAACGTATTTTGGTTTACGAGCAGTTCTTTATACCAACATGGCAGCGGCACGTCACAACAACAATGATTGCAACGGGTACATGGAGCGATTCATGCAGAGTTCTGAAAATCTCATCATAAATAGCAAGTAGGCCATTGATTTGCAGGAGAAATCACCAAAGATCTATTATTGATCATTCACGCTCACTCATTTGATGCATTTTCCACGCTCATTATAAGACATTGGATCGCTTGTCGCTTGTGTTTTGGACCAGCCCATCTACAAACACATTGGTTTCACGATAGTCGCTCGCTGTATGCCAGTCAACAAGATGTCGAAGCCGTCGATCATCACGACGGTGGGGCTCACGCTCCTTTTGGCACGAGGCAACCGAGCCGCCGAACTGGACTACAACCAGGCACCTCCGAACCTCACAGAGCTCACCGGTACCGAACTGTATCACACATGGCGTCCCAAAGCTCATGTTGCACCCCTGTTTGGGAGAATACAAGACCCCTGCGCGCACTATACCGACTCTCAGACCGGTTCCTTCCACGTCGGTTTCTTGTTGAACACTAGCACTGGGCCAACAACTAGCTCGGGGGGAATGAGTGCCTGTAAGACGGACGACTTGATCACCTATGAGGACGTGAACCCTCTGGGAGGGAAATTCATCACTGAGGGGGGGAAGAACGATCCGCTGGGTGTTTTTGATGGCTCTGTTGTTTCAAGTGGAATTGACGGTTATCCGACGCTGATGTACAGCGGCGTCAAGTTCCTGCCCATCACTTGGTCCATGTCCTATTACCCTCAAAGTGAGACCCAGTCCGTAGCTGTGAGTCGGGATGGCGGGAAGAGCTTTGAAAAGCTGGACCACCCACCAGTGATTGTGCAGCCTGAGGGCATCGAGCCGACTGCCTTCCGAGATCCCTACATGTTCCACAGCTACCAGCTCGACTCACTTCTCGGTGGCGAGAATGGCACGTTGTACGCCACGGTTTCTGGTGGTGTCAAAGGCTCGAACCCGGAAGCACCAGGCTGGGAGGCCGATGCAGGGCCGGGACAGTTCCTGTACCGCCAGCAAGCGTCCGACAACTTCCTGGATTGGGAGTATTTGGGCATGTGGTGGCGGGAGGCTGCTAACAGCACCACCTCAAATAACTCCTGGGCAGTCACTTGGGGTTTCAATATGGAGACGGCCAACTTGGCCAACCTCGATGAGCAAGGCATCAACAACGTCGACGGCGAATTGTTCCACCTCATCGGGGCAGAGTACTCTACCATTTGGGATGGTGTGGTGCGCAACTATTCTTCTTGGGAAGGCCAATTCAAGCGCCACGGGAACTGGGCAACCGGTAACGTGTCTCTTCGACCCGGCACCAAGGAGCCCGTCTTCACACCCACGATGGCCTCCCGCTTGGACTGGGGTCTCACTTCATACGCCGCCGCGGCACAAGTCCTGACCGCAGATTCAGAAGCCTCCACAAAGAGCGGTGTCGCCGTTGACCGCTGGATCACGTACATCTGGCTCTCGGGCGACGAGTTCGGCACACTCGAGTTCTACCCGCCCGCAGCACAAAACTGGACCGGCGCTCTGTGCCTCCCGCGCGAGCTGTCTATTGGCTACATCGACAATGTTGTCCTCGATGACCTGTCAACTGAGACACCCGCTGCCTGGGTCATCGAAAGCCGCGACGATAAGACCAACACGGCACGTCTCAAGACGCTGAAGCAGGTTGTTGCCAGGGAGACACTGGCCGCCCTGCAGGACCCAGCCACGACGACCGTCATCACTGAGCTGGGCACTACCATCAGCCAGCCGGGCGAGGTGCCCTTCGCCAAGTCGCCATCCTCGCGATTCTTCACCTTGTCTGCCAACATCACCTTCCCCGCGTCAGCTCGTGAGAGTGACCTGCGAGCGGGATTCCAGATTTTGGCTAGTGAGAACGAGAGGACCAATATCTGGTATCAGCTTTCCAGCGATACTTTCTCTATCGACCGGTCCGAATCCAGCGCAGCGGCTTTGTCGACAGAGAAATTCGATCTGAGAGAGGAGAAGGGCCTTTTCAGGCTTTTTGACATTGAGCGAAGCGGCAACGTCGAGGTCCTCCGTCTCACTATGGTCGTCGACAACTCTGTAGTTGAGGTTCTCGCCAACGAGCGTTTCGGCCTGGCATCCCAGATCAAGTAAGTGCATACCATGTTGAAAGCTTTGGCATAGTCTCGAAACATCATTTGAAAGGACGGAGCCCCCATTCTACTCCGCCCGAATGCTAATCGCTCATCAGGCCATGGTACGCAAACTCGACCAACATCAGCTTCCTGCACGATGGAGAAGGCAACGTGACTTTCAGTGACGTGATCGTCCATGAAGGCCTGGTCGATGCCTTCCCTAAAAGAGACTGATTTGCGGACGATATGCACTCTTACGCATTCTCGCGCAAACCTCGGTTCCGAGGACTTGGCTTTTGGTCTTGGTGCGGGATCGAGTGAGCGGAGATTGAACAGACAGGCTTCTTTACACGGCGCTTTAATTCTAATGCTAATTCAGTGAGAATGTCTGCTAGTCCATATAAGGGACGGCGGACTGTGTTGAATGCCACAGACGAAGATTCCTAGGGAGCCGCTAACAGATCCTCTCCTTCGCTGTATATATATATATATATACATATATATCACATCGGGTTGCAGTCCGCAAATAAGTATATTGAGGACACGGCTGGAACATCTCATGATGCAAGAGAGAAGACAATATCCGCTCAGCTTGTTTGGGAAAGCTTAAATACGTAGCACTTGAGGTACCTGACTTGGTTGGGTGCTTCCATATCACATTGGCTATCATGGGCATCAGAAAATTGGGAATAAGAACCTTTTGAGCGTCAGGAATCTCCGAATAATGAGGTCGAGGTCAATGAGCGAGTGACCAGACGGGACGATACTAAAGCACCGAGAGGGACAGAGTCGACTCGTGCTTGAACCTCGAGATACACGAACATCATAGATTCTATGCTCCATGTGTTTGAAAATCTGCGACATATTTCTACATAGGCTGGTGATGTGTGAATAATATTTACATGGAAATGCCTCGTCATGGCCACACCAACAGTGTGATGACACTATCTACTGCACCTAAGCTCAAGGAAGAGGGATGGCCTGCTTGTGGTTGGTGAACAGGCCCTCAGGGTCGACGGCAGCCTTGATCTCCTTGAGACGGTCAAAGTTGGCGCCATACAGACGAGAGCTCCACTCAGCCTCAGTCAGCTCCGTGTCAGCGTAGTTGACAAATCCACGAAGCGGTGCGCCACCGGCGACAAGAGCATCCTCAAACGGCTTGATGAGTCCCTTCATGTACGTGGTGCCGTCGGCAGGGTAGCTAGACACATCGACGGAGTTGGCCTCCCAGCGGATCAGCCACAGGTTCTTTCCGTGCGCATACGCGGTGTCGGCGTCGGAGATATCGCGGGAGACACCACCCCAGAGGTCAAGGAAGCCGGACTTCCTCAGGTCGGTGCGGTTGAAGGCCAGGGTCGTGCTCTCGAAGAGGATCTTGGCCTGCTCGACGGTCAGGGGGTAGTCGGTGGTGGTGGTTAGGGCCTGGGTGTAGAAAGAGCGGCCACCAAGGCTGCCACCCTCGGGCTGGTTCATTCCTGCACCGGCGACGGCGACCTCCATGTCCCAGAAGGGCAGCTCGGTCTTGTTGACCTGGGTCGTGTCGGGGGCGATCTCCTTCAGGGCAGAGACGAGGGGAGCGATGACGGTGTCGAACTCGGCGGGGTTGCCGTAGAAGTATCCGGTGCCGGTGTAAGGGGGAGCACTCAGGGACCAGCGGAGGGCGAGCTCATCGGGACAGTCCTTGCTAAGGGAGTAGTCCTGGACAGCGACGAGGGCCTTGGCTGCAGCATCGACATCGACGCTGCCGATGGAGACGGTGAAGTTGACGGCGGTGGGGTAGAGTGGCTTGTGGGTGTTGGTAGTGGCGGAGAGGATGATACCATAGGAGGCACCAGCACCCTGGGCGGCCCAGAAGAGGTCGGAGCCCTTGGTGGCGGTGACAATCGTGCCGTTGTACAGCATGTACTCAATGGACTCAAGGTTGTCCATGGGCGTGCCAAGATGGCGGGAGCTGGAACCAAAGCCACCTCCAATGCTGGAGCCGGCGAGACCAACGTGAGCGCCGCGGACGTGGGGGAAGTGGCGGCCAGCAGTGTCCCAAAGGTACTTCAGGACTGGGCCAACATGTGACCCACCGCCGTACGTGATGCGTCCTGTGGTATCGTCGTAGGAGACGGAGTTGAAAGCAGCCATGCTGATAACCAAGCTACCCGGATCTCCAAAGCCATATGCCTGGAAGGAGTGGTGAGCTCCGAGGGCAGTGGCCTTGGCGGAGGCGTTACGAGCGCAGTCCAGGGAAAGGGCAATTTGGTCATTGTCCTCGGGGAAGGAGATGGCGGCGGGATCGACCTTGATGCGCTTCTGGAAACCGGTCGTCTCGTTGGCCCAGCTGGGGTCGGTGCTTATAACATTGCGAACACCGGCTGTGTTGAGGCACTCTTGGAGAGCAACGCCTTTGCTGGCGGTGTCCTGAGCACTCGCCAAAGAAGGAGAAAGGCAAATGAGAGAGGCGACGATGAAACGTCCAAATGAGCGTGGTGAAGCCATGGTATTTACAGTGGCACAGCCTGTGAAAAAAAGAATGTAAGTTCTGTAAGACTAGCAAGTTACCAACACTCGGAAACCTGTAAGAGTGTTACCAAAGGAGTCCATCTTATACGTGATAGGGGGCTATAGGTCTTACCCCAGTCAGTTCCATCGTGGAGGACTACACGTGCCTCTCCGACATTACCTTGATACCCACTACGGTATACCAACATTTTCCATGTATCGCTCTGCGAGAATAATCCGTCTTGGCCGAGAAGGCCCCCTTACGCCCCTGTTCAAATGTCTGATTTTAGGTTCACCAGCCATAGACTGAGTCAGGGAAATATCTTGGTCGCGCGTGTTTAATCAAGTCAATCCACCTGATTCTCCATCTAGCCTGGTCTAGGCTCGCTCATCCTATGACCCATTTATGAGCTACCTGTATAAGCTTAATCGGTTGATGATCCTTATGGAGCATAGCAACCCCGGCTTGAATGTTTCCGCTCCCAGTCCGTTGGTCTTGGGCCCGGAGGCTGTCCAGTTTTGAAACACATGACTTGGCGATGGCCACCTTTTAAGGTTTGTGTGGCATGAAGGTCACAAGTGGAAAGGGGCATAATGAGGCTACGGAGCCAGGTGATCGGCTGAATACAAATCGCACACGTAAACTCCACCAAGCAACACGCCCAAGTCTACTTGGGCAGTCTGTGTACATGCTAAAAGAAAATTCCTCAATGCCGCAACAAACGGGGTTTGTCCTCGAGGGAGAACGGTCGAGCTTCTTTGCTGCCGTGTCAAGTACGGAATACATTGAGTCGTGCACAACGTCCGGAGTCCGCTTTCTGCCTCTGCCCCTGAGATTATTTTGCGAGTAAAAGGCTAATGTGGGTCGCTAAGCCGCTTTTCGCCTACTAAATTAGGTCAAGTTCTCTCTACCTCGGGTCTTGGGCTCATTTCTCGCCTTTAAGCAACAAAAGAGCCAAGCCTCGTCAAGCTTATCAATCAAGCACTAATTCCCAGTCCATTATCCGCACCTCTCCCCTTGAATAATAAGTTCTTGGCATGATATTCGGTTACTTCGGAAATGTCACGACCTTGTCACATTCGGGAAACTTTTCGGTTGCAACCACAGCTTTTCCGAACCCAGGACGCTGGTTGAACTCTATTTGCTCCTCTTCCTATATCGGGCAGTATTCTATGGCGTGGATGATCGCTGATAAACCCTTTTTTAAGTGAGTAACAGGCAGGTGGAGCCGTCATTCTAGACTCCCGGAGCACTTCTCCCCTCTTTGAGACTGAAGCAAGTACGCACAAGTGAGGATATAAGCCGACCGCGACACGACATCGCCGGCAAGTGCTTTGGGGTGTCTGTCGCGTCGAATGGAATAATGAGGAGCGGGAGACTGGATGGGACTTCGTGCAATCAATTGAAGGAGATTGACTCTGCTGTCAACGAGAACCGACAGATATGCTCGATCTCATAACAGGATAACAGGTACCATTGTTATCCACATTGTATGTTTTTGAAACGCTGGATCTTTGAGCATCTGCCACTGGATGAAGCCGTCATATGTGGCTTCGAACTTATACGGAAGAAGAACGACACCAGGCAGTCATATAACAGGGTAAACGGTGCCACCCACCAGGCCAACAAAGAGCAGAAACTCCAGTGTAAGAGTCCCAGGTACTCAAACGAACAGGTTCGATTTTGTCCTGTGACCCATGTAGCGAAGCACTGAAGTCTAGACTTGGAGTCATAAGGCTATACCTCATCATGTGCGTATTTGCAACCATCTAAATTCTGTTACTAAAACTGGGGTTGATGGCACATATAACACGGGCTACCTAAGTACACAAACACCTAGGTATTATTTCGTTATCATTGGCCATGGTTCCTCTATCGAGCGTCGAGCCGTGCTAATGGCTAAACAATTAATTAACCCATACACTGCCGACTAGAGAATGCCATCGCCGAATATCTTGGTACAACCGTAATATTGCGTTTACCTTGTTGACACCCTTGGAGCTGCTACCAATCTAATCCACCCTCGCCACTGAAATCCGCAGCATCTTCCTCTTGGGCCAGAAAATTCACCGCGGTGACAAACTCACAAGCCGCATATACCTCCGCGCCGTGATCGACGAGTATCTCCGGATCGTATCAGCCTCCCTCGGCACACTTTGGCGCCAACAAGACCTCACTAACACCAACCCAAAACCGTTCATCGTGGACGGCCACGTCATCCCGCCCTACACTCAGATTGGAGTCAGCCCTTATAGCCAGCCTGCTGCACAACGAGACCTAATTCCCTGAGCCGTTCGTGTTCCAGCCGGAGAGGTGGCCTGGGGACGAAATGACGGAACTCTCGTGCCGCGCGTTCGCCCCCTTTGCCGTAGGGGACAGGAGCTACGCGGGCAAGACGGAGGTATACCTGGAGGCGAGCTTCACGGTCGCCAGGACTCTGTGGTACGTCGACTCTGATAGGGCGCCTGGTGCGGCTGGGGATGTTGGCGGGGGCAAGCCGGGGGGAGGGGATGGGTTGCCTGAGAGGCGTGATGACTTTCAGTTGCGGGACGTTATGGTTGCTGATCATGATGGGCCGAATTGGTGTTTAGGGCGCGGGGAGATTTTTGGAAGGAGTTGGAGGGTGGTAGTGAGAGGTCGGGGTGCGTTGGATTGTCGATGTGTCGAGTAGCAAAGTCTCCGTCCGATAATGATATAGCTGTGTGTAACATGCATATGACAGAGTGAGCCGTCAACTGGTGTAACTACCCTAGGGTAGGACGCGTGCACTTGAGCAACTCCACAAACATTTCGCACACTGACATGATTGTCCATGAAGAGCCTCGATGAAATTTAAACGAAGTGCGTCCAGACGAAAATCTCCTCATCATTCATGGGTGTTTAATCGTGGGCCTCAGAGAATTCTGACGGCACGGGGAGAGGAACCACATGCAAGTCATCAATCGCGGCACAGCTATAATGCCATTCAGAGACGAGGCGACATCTTGTGTGCATGTTGGAGCTCCGCGCATGTTCAAGTGACATGGAAAAAAGCCAATGCAAAGAGCTTAGTAATTTGTTCTCATTCCCAATCATTATGTGTAAAATTCTCAGATCTCATACCCCACCACCAGCAGCACAACGATGGTATCCGCCCTTTTCTTGTTTGGTTCTTATGTACACTTCGAAAACTTTCAAATCAAGACCACCTTTCCCGGAAAGTTAGACCCAACTCCCAATTCAATTCAAAAACTCCTACCCTTCCTTTCCGCAGCCCTGCCAGAAGCCAGTTCTTTATCGGCTGGTGTCGACGACATAGCGACCGACAATAGTGCCGTCGGCCATCTTGTCGAATATGCTCTGCAGCTCAGAGAGACCGACAGTCTTGAAGGGGGCGTTGACGAGGCCGCGGGCGAAGAAGTCGAGGGCCTCCTGGGTGTCCTGTCGGTTGCCGACGTAGGAGCCCTTGATGGAGATCATGCGGACGACGCTCTCGAAGACAGGGGCGGAGATGCGGGCGCCGGCGGGGAGACCGATGCAGATGACCGAGCCGCGGGGGCGGACGTAGTCGGCAGCCTGCTGGAAGGGCTTCTCAGAGACGGCGAGCAGGATGGAGGCGTGGGGGCCCAGGCCGTCTGGGGTGGCGGCCTTGACATCTGCCACGAGGTCCTTGGAGGTGAAGAAGTCAACGTAGGCGGAGGCGCCCAGCTCCTTGGTAGCCTTGCGCTTCTCGTCGCCGCCGTCGATGGCGATGGTGTGGATGCCCATGGCCTTGCAGTACTGCAGGGCCATGTTGCCCAGACCACCACCGGCACCGGCGATGGCAATCCACTGGCCGGCGCGGACGCCCGACTCCTTGATTCCCTTGTAGACGGTGATACCGGCGCACAGGACGGGTGCGACGGCCTCGAGGCTCACTCCCTTGGGGATACGAGCGACGTGGGCGGCCTTGGCGACAGCGTATTGCTGGAAGGAGCCGTCAACTGTGTAACCGGAGAGCTGGGCCTCGGCGCACAGGGGCTCGTCGGCAGTCATGCAGTAGGAGCAGGACAGGCAGGAGCCGTTGAGCCACTTGATGCCGACCTCGTCACCCTCCTTCAGGTCCTTGACGAGCTCGCCCTTGGCGACGACAACACCTGCACCCTCGTGGCCACCAACAAGGGGCATCTTGACGGGCAGGGGCCAGTCGCCCTTCATGGCGTGCAGGTCGGTGTGGCACACACCAGAGAACTTGACGTTGACCAGGACCTCATCGGGGCCGGGCTTGGGAACGGGGATCTTCTTGTACTCAAGAGCTGCAAATTGTGTTAGCCTCGGATCTGTTTGGAGAGGCGGGAGGAAACTATGCATTGGAGATCTGCACAGAGCGCAGGGGCCGACTCGTGGAGGGGCATGGAGGGGCAGAGGGCCTAGTATGGAGGGGAAGCTAATTGTTGCTTGATGAGGTCAAACTTACGTCCACCGACCTGCTTGCAGACCTGCGCCCACTGCTCAGTTGGAATTTCGATACCCATGTTGTTGGTGTGTGGTGAAGTGTAGATGTCGTGAGTGGCCAAGGTGGCAGTGATATCAGAACCTTTGTGGTGGTGGTGTGTACAAGCTGCTGAGTGGTTCCTTAGGTTAAGGAAGGGCTTGGTACTCTTAGGAATATTGTGATTGTTGTGATGGATGATGAGAGGAGAGGTCGAGGGCAGAAGATGAGGCCGGAGGGTTTGGACAGATTTATATCTCTGCTGTCCAAGAGCAAGGTGGGGAAGGCGCGCTGTAAAGATCGGAGGTTTGGTGGTGGTGGTGGTCAAGGAGGAGGTGATAGACGACAGGGTTGGCAGGGGAGCTACGCGGGAAGCTCGAGCTCGATACATGGTGCGTGCAGATGTGGTACGGGCTGGTTCTGGTACCGCTCGGGGCCGGGCTGGTCAGGCTCTAGCTTAGGCTCGCCTGCTTGGACCGTGTCACAGCTGTCACCGGTGCCACTGGGCGCTTGTTCCCTCGTGGTTGGAGAAGCTGTTTGGAGTACCTACTGGGTAGGTATGACGATCCTAGGCCTGGGTCTGGGTTCTTGGTTCTGGGCTCCCTGGGGCCTGCTCCCGCTGGGTCTCGGTCTAGGAATTCCCTGGCTCGTGCTCGGCTGGTTGCATGCAGCATGCAGTGAGTGGGCAGTGGGCAGTGGGCAGTGTGCCGTGTGCGGTGGATGCAGTACGACCCAGAATTTCGATACGGGTCAAACGTAGTACGGTACGTACGGTATGGCAGTTGTCTGACGGGTCTGCGCGAGGCTCGGATTCAAGCTTCTCTGTGCAACTCTTGCAAAAAGCTGGGAAGAGAGGTGGAAGGTCCCGACGAGGTGGCGCTCGCCGGGGAACTGAGCGCAGTAAAACAATGCCACCGGAGAAATCCCGCTGGCATCTCCCCGGAGATCTGATGATGCTGGTGTACCGTGACGAGACTCGAGGCCGGCCATAGCACGTCTGCGTCGTACGATTCCCACGCCCAGGTGGGGCCCGCTGGGCTGCCGGGGAGGGCCACTGTCAGAAGTCACCTCACCCGTTCCCTCGTTCCCTCTGCCCAGCCCCCAGGGGACCCCTGGCCCAGCCCTGCTGCCCTGTCATGCCGTGTCGTGTCCTCTCAGAGCACAATACCCAACCCACCGTGCTTACATGGGCGACGGGGGTCGTGGCATGGTACGGCGTGGTGGTGTCAGGCCATACCCGCGGATGCTCTCCTGGGCGTTTATTTGGTCGCTGGTTCGGCCGGCCTAGGTACCAGGCTGCTGGGATTCTAGAACAACCAGACAGGCAGTGCATCTATCTGCCTGTCGTTGCCGCGATGCATGTAGATGGTGTAGCATGCACCCACACACGGCTCAGTTCCGGGCTAAAGGCTCACAGCAACCGTGGATATGTTGCATTTGTTACCCTGGCCCGCATGCTGTTCTGCTACTCTTCCGAAGCTGCGCCTGACTGAGGACGTGGGAATGGGCCGTCTGTCCGATGTTTTGAGTAGGTTCAGCTCAAACGGCCTGCCGCAACTCAAATGCACCAACATGAGCCATTGGCGTGCGGGGCCGCAGCCAGCCGCACATGGCATGCAGCTGCATAGGGCGGGTACACACATTGACACGAACGTGCCTCGTCGTAGACTGTAACACGGCGTGCAGGCGGTTGTCCTAGCGCGGGAGGCGGCCATGCGAGCCGGACTGGCGGAGCCGCAGATGCGCTGTGACGCTGGGACATGTCAGTCCTGGTAATTGTGGGCGTGTGCCTGACTTGAGATACAGATAACCTGCTACTGTTGCGAGTGATGATGATGATGGTCGTGGCGTTTCGATGCGGCTCCGAGAAATGAGACTAGCAGCGTCACGTACAAGAGACACACTACTAGCGGATGTTTTAGGAGCAACAGCTGGCAGGACAGCGCAGGACAGCTCAAGACAGGGCAGGGGTGGCAGGGACTGGATGGATGCTTCGGAATTGGGAGGGCCCAAAAGGCCCAGGCCCCCGCTGTCAACGGCGGAAGGAACCAATGAACCACCCATGCAGCAGCCCGTTTTAGAATGACAGAGGGAAGGTGCAGCGTGGACCTTCAGAGTGGGATGTGGCTTGAGATCATCACTAACACAACACCAGGCTCGCCGGTAAACGGCCGCAGCCGTGGCGTGTTTTCGCAGCAGATATTTTTCAAGCCCCCTTCCCTCAATCAAAACATCAACTGCCCTCGCTCCTTTCCTCGCTTGAGCGATTTATATGTGCATCATGCTCACCCTTTGACTCAGAGTCAGTCATATCCCCGAAACAACGCCTGGTGCTCAGCAGCAACGTGTCTGTGGTGTGGTGGCGGGCTGCATCATTCCATAAGAACTCCTGTGTCGGAGTTGCATTTCTCTCAGGGGCTGCTGCGGTGGGAGCATGGCTGCCCCTCCATCCATCCTTCGACCCCTCTTGGACCTGCCTCAGCTAAGCGAGCGAGCCGTCAGCCCGGCATGCCGGCCAGGCTGTGATGCATCCCCGATAGCTGGCTTACTTACTCGTGATTGACAGGCTGCCGTGGCAGGCACCCAGGCACCCAGGAACCCAGGCACGGCGGCGATCACCACAGTATCAAAGTATCAAGTATACGTACGACCTGGGCTGCCAAGTAGATATCCATGGATCCTATGCAGTTTGGCAGATCCGAGGCGGGTTTTGTGGGACTGCACTGCGGTTACGTGGCCAGTTTGGGCATCCAACATTGATCGCCAATTCCCCCGTCCAAGATTTGCCATGGTCGATGGAATCAGCTGGTTGCATTTGGGGTCTCGGTGAAGGCCAAATCCGCACTTCACCTGGAAAATCGCTGGATGCCTTGTGCAGAAGGAAACCTCGGTGTGATTTCGATATCAAGCGCGCACACAAGATCGAATGACGCCCAACATGGCTCAGGCTGGCTGACCAGGGCATGCTGGTCCCACCCCACGGGGAAGCAAAATTACAGCAAACCTAACAGCAGTATTCCCCAACCGTGCCCACAATACCGACCATCGCCCTCCCACTTCCCCACCACTGCCTCCAGCACATGTCCCTGCCCTCCTGCGCGCCTGGAGGAAAGGATATGCGGATCATGGGCGAGCGGAAGCAACCAGCAGCAGCTGGGTAGCTTATTAGCCTTGTTAGCTTAGCTGCTCGACACGTCCAGGGCCCACAGGCGACATCATGCATGCACACACGCCTTGGAAGCACCCTGACACTCTCGAGTTAATTCCCTCCGCCTCCCGCCTCCGCCAGGGCGATTGGCGTCCGTGTGCGGCTCCGCCGGGGCAAAGGGGGCGCTTGAGGTCAGGCTAAGAAGAGACAGGCGCCAACTGACTGACATCAAGCTGTCCGGGGCAAGGTGCACCAGCATCTGTGGGTGGTAGAGAACCGCCGGCGGGCGGGGTTCAAGGGTCTTTGGAGGGGGTTGATCAGACGCAACCATCAGCCCATTCCCCAGATTTGATGTGAATCCCCCTCTCTTCCTCCCATCTTCTTCCCCGCTAACCTCCTTGCACTCGTGTTCTCCCTATCTACCCCGGATCCGACGCGGCGGGAAGAACTCATGTAGAACAACCATCCTATGCAGCGCACGTCCCGTTTGGCCTGGTGCCTGTTTTGTTTACGTTCGTCATGTCGTCTACCCCAGACTGTGACGGACTGTGACGCTAGACTTGACTTTGTGGGCCGGGGCTACCTTCGGCTGGGCTAAAATGGTGTGGCAGAGTGCGGATCCGGGTCTTGGTGCGCCGCACGTTTTACTGCGGACTGGTCTATCTAACTTAGACTATCCACGGTGTACTAGGCAGTTGCTGCATGTGCTCAGCACTGGTCCTGTGGTCGATCTGCCTGGGCACGCATAGCCCTGCCTAGACGGGCTTGTCCTCGCCGTAGCCTTCACACATACCCAGTCCTGTCGGTTCGGTATCAACAGCCCGCCATGGCGAAGGTGCTTGTTCGATCGCAGATCCGGCCGAGCTGCAGATCCGGCCGGCCGGCTTATTGCGTGGCTTGGCTGGGCCCCTGCCTGTCCTATACCCAAATGTCCTATAGACTGCACGATGGTGTCCCACCCGGGGGGTAGCATCCAGATTCAGTCTTGGTAGCCAGCCAGCCGCCAGCCAGCTAGCCCTAGAGACACCCTTTTCTCCGACGAGCTTGGCGGTCTGGACCCTTGGAAGAAATTGTTGACCTCGGGTATTTGTTTGGGCAGGCATGGGTGTGTTCGTGCCCCGTCGAGAACTGACCCCGTGCTGGGGTTCATGCCCGCGTGAGGATCGAATTTGTGTGAGAGAGGATGGGACGCGTATCGCGCTTCGAGATTCGCGCTGCACTGATTATTATGTGTTGCTGCAGCTCTACTACCTGGTACCCAGACACAATTGCTGTGCTCCTCAGAGCTTCAAGTTGTGTGACACCGACTCACCTGAGGCCCCGTGACCCAGCTATGTGTCTTCTGTCATCAGTTGACGGTGAAAATTACTGTGCCGGAGAATACAAATGTGTTATCAATTCATTGCCGTCTCTTGGGATTCGCGCGTCCAACACAGCTGCTCGAGCTCGGGTGACTGCGTGTGCCTTTCAACCCGCCTGGTTTACACCCCGTCACTTAATATTCTTCTGAGAAATTGTCTCAATAGAGCCCGTCGGGAACCTCGAGTCCGTCTTAGCGGCGAATAAAGGAGCTAGATAAACTACTCGGGAGAACACCGACAGCTGGACTGTGACTGGAAAAAGGCCCCAGGAACGCTTAGGCGAACTTCGAATACGCGTAACGCAAATCCCGCCAATCCAGTCCGCCCTGCTTTAATCATATCCTACTTAGGTTTACATGGACTGCACTCGGGCTTAGCGAACTTCACTGTCTACCTACGCTCAAGCCACATACATCACCTGATTGCTTCACGATCTCCTTGCATGATTCCTCGAGGTGAATTCACCTGTATCCCTCCCAGTCTTCATGTTTAAGCACTAATATGATGTCGCCTGCCCCTAAACCTTCATACTTTTGGGTACGGGCCATAAGCCAAAGGCCAAGGTCGCCCAAGAATCCCACATGAGTCCAAGCACCATGCGCTGATGCCAGAGCCCAGAGCGTATTTCAGAAGAAAGGTGGGATACGCGGCTAGGGGGTAAGTTTGTGTCCACCTCCGTATGTGCTGGCATTTCCTAGTTATCGCAGCAGATAAAAGCGCTTTCTTGCCCGCACAATAAGCTGTTACGGTTGCTGGATGGTCCACAGCCACTGCAATTAGCACAAGATCTGTTTGTCTAGAATGCCATAATTTCGGTCGTTCGACCGGGAGTATGTGCTTGCTTATAAAACTGTGTAGGAGATGAACCAGATTCCCGCTTGCACACTCTAGCCTAAAAGCTTCCGCAACTCTCTTGGAATTTCGTCAATTGCCATCTTGTTCTCCACCGCACGGTCCAGTAATTCAGCCATCTGCTCCTCTTCCTTCTGCGCCACGGCCTGATCTCTAGGATGCTGCCCAATGATCCGGGACCGGTTGAAGTCCATCACAAACACCTCCTCCACTCCCGAATCTATCCGTTTCCGGAGGAAAATATTCCCAAAGCCAATATGTGGCCACAAAGCATGGTCGATGAAGTCCCCGTGCACCACGTTGTGCGTGTGTAGCTCGTGTATGATTTGTCGAATCTTCCCGGCCATTTCACTATTGAGTCTGTCTACAGTGAGAGGCGTAGAATCGGGCATATATTCTAGGAGAAGAGCCTGTCGCTGCCTTGCTCCAGAAGATGCCCTGTTTTGAGAGCTTGGATGGATCCACTCCCCACTAGTATGTGATAACTGCGCAGTGTCTGCTAATCCTAGCCGTCCGAAGCAGAAAGGCCACGATGAAGGCTGCCTGTCGTAAGATGAGAGGAATGCCCAGGCATCTTCTGGATCAGCTGCTACAGTGAGCCGCTGCAGCTCTGTATATGCTGCAACTTCTCTCTGAAAGAGCCCTTCATGGAACTCGTTCGGTGGAAACTACAGTAGTCAGTCAACGCAAGCCAGCTGGCACAAGTCTTACAGAAGTCTTACAGTTTTCAAGACGCAAGTGACTGGCTGGCCGACCAGGGCTGTGGCAGACTGTTTGATGCGTCTTCGCCGACACTCGACGACATAGACATCTGAACGTTTCCCCTCGCCATCTCGTAAGGTTTGGAGTATGCGAAGTTCCAACAAATCGCCCAGGCGTTGGATGATATCCGGTTCGGATATCTTCCTCTTTCGAGCCATTTGGATAGACAGCGTCGTCAAGGAGGCAGTATTGACAAACTTCGACTTGGCGGCCAGGTGCCTGATTTTACTTGGAGGCCACGAGAAGTTGAGAGATGGGGTTGGCCCGGGGGCGGGCGGAAGATGGCGGGTGTCCTCGGAAATTGTGCATTCGGTCTAGCCTGCACACTACGCGGGTCCATGATAGTTGGCGCTAGCATCCTTCTTTGCTTCCCGATTTTTGTGTGCAGGATTCTCTCAACATTAAGAAGAGCTGTAGCCCATTTAGGCAGGTGGTATTAATAGGAGTAGATATAACTGTTTTGAGGAATGAACGTTCGTTATCTCGTTATTTGACCAACCGGGCCATATCTAGGTACCTACCGGGCATCATTTTCGCCGCGATTGGCAACTGACGAACACGGCGTCCCTTCTTTGCATTGACAGTCCGGGATGCCTCATTTGTCGATTCCCATCTCGAATAAAGAGTCCCCTAGAACATTTTCGCAAGTATCTTCGACATGATAATTCACGTCAGAAACGTCCATCGCCAGCAGCCCTTCATGCGCCTGAAGGAAATGATCTCTGCGCCCTACATTTTTTAAATGACTTAACCTTTAGTATGGCAGGGCTCATTCTCCCGTCTTGTGTAGTTGCACTTAAGGCAAGGCAAACTGATGATGGATGAGAAGCTTGAATTTCCTCCAGTAATTGTTTCAAGGTTCGCGTTGGTAGCGATAGAATCAGGAGCCGGAGAAGTCATGTTCGGAATGATGTTTAACAGAGTACTACACGAGACCTACACGTATCGGTAGAAACCATTCATGTCGGTAGTGACCTTGTTTTAATCCCGTTTTTCTCTCCTTAGTTGAAGATCTCATCTCCATTCCCCCGGACCAAGGTCTACCGCTTTCCCGTTGCGAATATCATCCATGATCTGCTCAATATTCCACTCCTCATACTTGTATCCTGGGGGATAATTAGGCGGGATGCTATCGTCCTCATCGAACGGAATGCCCTTCCTCATGCTCTCAACAACTTTGTCGTAGTTTTCGTAAGCATAAGCCTCTGAGTCGTGATTGAAGACCCAGCTCGGCAGCTTCGGCTGCGCCCGTCGCGGGTCCAACTTGACTTTGGTCCAGTCCGTATCTTGCAACAGCTCGGCGTTGCTGAACCCCAGCTTCTGCGCGCATGCATTACGGACGAACCGCAGCCGCACGTGTGCGCGGACAGACTGTGGGATTTTATCCTTCCCGCCGAGTTGCAGGCACGACGCGAGAGAGACGGCGTCCTCGATGGCCTGGGTCGCGCCGTTGCCCGAGGCCGGGAGGAACGAGTGTGCGGCGTCACCTATCTGTATGACGCGGGCGTGCGGTGAGGCCCATTTTGGTCGGGGGTTGCGCCAGAAGAGCTCGAAATTGACGATGGTCTTTGAGGGTGTGATTGCGATAAGTTTTTTGAGAATTGGGGCCCAGGGCTTCGGGCCAACGCCTCTGTCCATGTTGGCAAGGACCTCGTCGGCTTCTACTGTGTTGCGCCATGACTCCTCTTCAGAGCCGGTGACCTAGTTGTTCGATGAGAATGAGTAATTGTTGAGTGGAGAAATTCAACAAGGAAATATGCTCACATCATGATTTATAATCCAAACGATTGTCTCTGGACGTGTCAAAACAAGACCATACGCTCCTGGCCTGCTTGACATTAGTTCCTCTGCACATGTACATTATTCTTCGGCAACTTACGCCAGCCACGTCCTTATAATTGGCTCATCCCCAGTTTCACCATCAATCATTTTGAAGAACTCCTTCACTTCTGGGTTCTTGTCCAGATGGTGTCTCGGAACTGCAGCGCGCCACATGGCTCTGCCGGAGCTAACAGCCCTAACCTGGCTGCCTATGAGGATGTGACTCTTGGACCCAACACCATCGGCAGCAATGACAACGTCTGCCTCAAATCTTTCTCCATTTTCAGTTACAACACCGGCTATCTGACGCTGCTCATCCTCAAAGTATTCGACAATACGCTTGCCGAACTGAACATCTACCCCCAACCGCTCGACCTGTGCAAGAAACATCTTGTAAACGAGAGGCCGCATCTGGAAGGTCCCTGGCGGTGTTTCGGGGTCGAGACCAGCATCACGCAGTCGGTCGGCGACTTTCAGGGGCGGCACCATGTGTGTACCGTCGTGTTTAAATGTCTCGATCCACAAATTATGCAATGAAATCTCGTCGTAATTCTTTGCCATTTCAGGCCAGTGTTTGAAGAACCTCGTCGCGCTTAAGCCCATGAAATACATGTCCCCTGCACAGGGATTAGCGATTATTTCGTAAACAGGGAAAGCAAATCAGAATCCCTTTTCGGTGTTTTTCTTCGCAGCAAAACATACCAATAGTATTGACGCCTGCATTTCGCTCCAACACGCGCACATTGTGCCCTTTACGAATGCACTCGATTGCCGCTGTTAGACCTGCGAGGCCGGTACCAACGATGATTACATCGATCTCTGTTGATGGATATGACCCGACAGGCTTGCTTTCTTTTGGAGAGTTCATGGCGACTTCCTAGATATCGAGTACTACGTAGCGAACTCTGGAAACTGCTAGGGAATGGAAAGTTGGTTACAAAACACACGTATAATTCCGAGATTAGTGAGGCCAAGATTCCAAGTGCAATTCTGGTCGAGATTTCAAATCTAGAGATAGAGAATAGAAAAGTGACGATGGTTGAGGAAGCTTTCGGTCCCGGAACACGGTCCCGGAACAGAGCCGCTGGTACCTCTGTGACAATACACATCGCGCTATCAGACTGAACGGGTAATGACCCTCCGAGACCAAAGGCAGAACTGCAGGCGCTTTAGAGAGAGTAATGCGCGTCACCACATAGTCCGACGTAGTGAAACGACTATTGGAATTGAAGTGTAAGTCACGCTGACGTGAGAAGCGCGGAATTCATTGTGTGTTTACTAGATATGGAAAGACCAATGATCCATCGCGCAGAGCTCAATACCTAATTTGGTAATGATCTGAGGTTGGATCTATATTCACCTTAGATAGTCGTGGAGCACTGCAGATCATTTCTCAAGCACAGTACTATGGAGATGTGTGGGAAGCCATGAGCAAAGATGTTTACCCTCCCCCCCGGTCACGTTCCCAATTGACAGTAAGCAGTAATTCTAGGACGCCTCCGCCATGACGGAGGTGATCCTAAGATGCGGAGTAATGGTTGTTTACTAGACTCCAAATTGCGAATCACGCTGAGTGGTAATTAAAGCGTAACCTGGAGACCTCAGATATTCTGATTCTCTTTTGTTGACAGCTCACTCCATATCAATCCGTGCTGTCGAATGTTTCGCTAGGTTTACAGTCTTTTCCTCGGCGGTGATCTTGTATACTTTCTTCTACTGAGGATTAGCGATGCAAACCATTAATCCCATCGCCATTTGGTTAGCCATTGTCGGCATTGTTATTGCCCAGCTTGTGAAGCTGTTCAGACAGGCCAATGATCCAAAAGGGGTTCCAGGACCGACTCTTTTGCCGTATATCGGTCGCATCCATGATCTTCCTATACAGTATATGTGGACCAAATTCAAAGAATGGGCGGATGAATATGCTGTAGATGGGTTCTATAGGACTGAGATGCTTGGTGCCAAGTTTCTTGTCGTCTCAGACGAGAAAGTTGCAGAAGACCTGCTCGTGAAGAGGGCCAAGTTCAACTCCGATCGCCCTGCTATCACATCTCTATTCGACCCTAAGAGCACATTTGGCTCGATGGAATATTTGCCGCTCATGGGAAAGAACGGTACGCAATCTTCTTTATAGTGCAGACTTTCTGCTAACATTACTAGAATACTGGGCTCGGCAGAGACGACTTGCGCACGCATATCTGACAGATGCGGCAAACACTCAGTACCACGGCTTGATGTACCACGAGTCAAAACGCTGGCTTGCAAGACTGATTGAAAACCCGGATGACTTTGCTTCTTCTCTTGAGGATATGGCAGCCAAGATAACGTGCCAGCTCACTTGGGATGACCCCACAGCCAGTGAGTATTTGACCAAGAGTGCCTGGAAGCTACTCACTCAGATATCCCCGGCCGGACCCATCACCAATATCTTGACGCCTTTGTGGGATCTGCCCTTCCTGCTGAATCCGTGGAAGCAAGCGGAGCAAAGGCGCCACGATGAGCTGCAGACTTGGTGGATGGAGAGACTCGTGACCACCCGCCAGAAAATGGAGAAAGGCGAGCAGCGCCCATGCTACACCAGGGACTTCCTAGAGAAAGGAAACAAGGCGTACAACATTTCGGGCGATTACGAGGCTTCTTCTGCCTTTGGAATGCTTGCACTGGTAGGCATTTTCACCGTTGGTGGGCCCCTTGGGTTCTATTTGATCGCGATGGTACATCATCCAGATTGGCAGGAGAGAGTCCAGAAAGAAGTTGATGAGGTATGTAATGGACGCCCGCCCACTCTTGACGACAAACCCAACTTGCCGGTCTTGCGTGCTTGTATCAAGGAGACCATGAGATGGAGACCCAATGTACCAACAGGTATGCGTCGCATCAGACATAGGCAGTCAAATTCTCTCACTGATGAGCGCGGCAGGGGTCGCACATGAGATGGAAGCGGACGACGTCTACAAGGGCTACTTTCTCCCAAAAGGGACACGAATCCTGCCTTTGGACTGGTGAGAGACGAGAATTCCGTGTCGGAATGGCTTTGATTCTAATATTCACAGGGCATTCCTTCGCAACCCCGTGAAATATCCTGACCCAGACAACTACCGCCCTGAAAGATGGCTGGAGCCAGAATGGCCAACATATCAAGAGCCGTTAACTACTTATCCAAGACTTAAGGGAATGACATCTTTCGGGTGGGGACAACGACAATGTCTAGGTCAAAACCTCACAGAAGATGAGTTGATAGTTGCATGTGGTGCGCTGGCCTGGTGCTTTAACCTGAGGCATAAGAGGGACCCAGTCACGGGACAGATTCTTCCTGTGCCGATGGACAAGACCAACTCGCTACTTATCCTCAAACCAGATCCCTTCCAGATGGCCTTTGAGCCCCGGAGCGAAGCGCGCAAGCAGGACGCTCTTCGCCTCTGGAGGGAATCTGAAGCCAAGGACCTTGAAGATAGGGTAGCGTTTTTGAAAGCGGCAAAGAAAAATTAGCCATCATAGCATTGCTTGCTATACAGCGCCCGGGATTTGAGAGCAAGGTTAGCCGGTCCCGGGGGGGAGGAGGGCGCTAGTCAGTGTGCAAACCATAGCGCGTGACTTGCATGCAACTAGAAACATATTTCCCTTTTCATTCTTCTCTTGAGTAGGAATATGAGCATTTCGTCAGCACACCTTGCATATTCGTTAGCTCCGACTAGATCCTCGCTACAGCCTAGTACCTGAAGCCTTATGCAACTGTCCCTGCAAGTTCATCCTCCTCGAGTATCAACTTTCTTGACTGTCAAATAAAGCCTGTTGGTGGGGTCCGCTGTCAGCTGACGGCCTCTCATTACAACTAGACCCCAGGTACTCTCTTAGAATTCCACCAATCCCTTCGCAATGAGCGACTGCATTTTCCATATTTGATCAGTCTTACTCTGTGCAGGGATACATAGTGTCTGTTTATCTGAGATAGTGTGCTGGCGTTGCATTAGTAGGTGTCCTCATAACCTGCTTACCGCATGCCAGAGATCGTCAGTCCATGTCCTTCGAATCCCTGCCCTCCAAGCTTAAATATGCCATTGCTTAATATCTTCCTGTGTATAGAGGAGATGTAGTCATGTAGATCAGCCACTTACCTCAAAGGCGGCGCTTGCCTGCTTACTAAGAAGGGAATCCTGTCCCCATCGGACCTCCGGATTATGCAGATCCCAGGAGTTTTGCATTCCGCTGAGTGTAGATAAACAGCATAAGTGACCACTGCGCGTGTGAAGGATTACCATGTTAGTGGTGTTAGTCCGACGTCAGGAGCAGTTCCACAAAACGCTGAGCACTGCAGATAAGAAGGCTCAAATGCACGGCACAGAGACGCACTCATAGTATTTCTCAAGCGCATTGAGCATCGTAATTCAGGCGAAGAAGCAGAATCCAGCCTTAAAGATGGCTATCAATACTGGCGCCGTAGCGGGCGTGAGCATCGCGTTCTCCTTCACACTAGTCGGTAAGTATTGATCCTCATCATCGCCCGATACCTGCACTGACGAGAATGTGAAAAGGCAACGCGATTACGCAAACATTTATGGGCGTACCTGCACTACTGGTGAACTTCCCTCCCAGTTCTTCGCCAGAGTACGCTGCCCGGGTGAGACATCTGGGGCGACAGTGGTCCGTCTTCTGGGCCGTGGGCCACGGCTTCTTCAAGCCCATTAGCACACTTGGGCTTCTTGGATATGCGTACACTTCATGGGCGGCTCGAGGTCGCGGCAGTGGCTTTGGTGACTGGAGACTTTACGCACTCTCGGCGCTATGCCACTTAGTGACGATGGTGCACTCCGCTGTCAACATGCAGCCTCTGAACGACAAGCTCGATGGGCTGGCGAGCGCAAAAGTTAGCAAGGCCGACGTTGACCAAGCTGAGAGTTATGCGCGCAGCTGGATCTGCCGTAACACTGTTCGCATTGCCATGCCGTTGATCGCTGGCACAAGCGCACTCTGGCAGCTGGTGGCGTCGCATTAGAGCATACAATGCCTGACGGTGGAAAGAATCAAGTGTTGCATTTTGACCCATTTCACGTTTGAATACACACGGGTCCATGCAGTGGTCAATCTAGTTAAAAGAGAGCTTATATGTGCGTCATGTCAATGGTACCTACTCAGGTACCTAGTATGCTAGAGACTAAATAAGCTTTTCTACCCTCGACCATCTATGCGGCCATATTAGGAGCATGATTCTTACGCATCTCCATAGCCTTTGCACTGTCCACGAACTCTTCGATCTTGACCACTTGTGTCTCATCCGCGGAGAGTGAAATAATCATGACGCATTCGTTCAGCCACTCTTCATCACTGCCCTTCAGCGTCCCTTCCATTCGCGCATGTACAACAACCACGTTCTGTTCTTGGTCCTCAATTACGGCCTTGGGATTCATTCGAAACCTGCTGAATATTGAGAATATCTGAGCTGCGTGCTCCGCGAATTGCTCTGCGTTTCGGGCTGGCATGCCTAGGCTCTCAGGTAGGATTTGATGAGAGAAGTTGCTCGACAAGGGGGCCATGAGTTGATCGACTTTTAGACTGCCATAGCCTTCTAAAAGTGTATCCGTGGTTATCAGGCCCGTTGATTTCGACATCCCTTCAGCAGTGTGCTCGCCGTGCGTTTGGAAACAGTTGTTCGGTGGAGTAAGTTTGCTGCAAACTTGCTTTCGCTAATTGTGCTTTGATCCTGAATGACCTGAATTGGCGTGCCAGAAAATAATAAGAGCGAATTAGTTGGCTCTTGCCTTCCTAGATGAGACTCACGTGTACTTATGTGCTTTTGGTCTTGGTCAGATTGATCGACACTTGGTTCTAGTGATGCAATCTGGATTCCTTCAGCCATTTGATTCCCGTTTTGGTTGTAGTGCTGATATGACCTGCAAGCCCATATCCGCCTTGTTAGTTTTGCATCACTACAATGAAATAGGGTTATTGGACACGGGGGGCGCGTAAAACTACATTGAAATTGGCACTCTGTATTTTTGCGCTCAAAGACGGTCTTGGTTACATTTCATAATGGGAGCCGAGTGAGTCGTAGCACCATTGTTTGTGATAGTGGTCATAAGCAGGTCCCAGACGGCGAAATAATCCAGGTTCTTTGTCCATGGATATCGACGACACAGTGATTTCGTACCCATATTATACACATTCACCACCCCAGCTAATATGCAGGATATAAGTTTCAAGTCGTTTGCGGTAAATGGAAGAACTTTACTTCTCTCAACACTCGATGCCTCCTCCTTGTTCCAATTCCTTGTCAAAGCATTATGTGGGTGAGAATGCTCCCACTAAGTTCCTACCATGGAGTCTACCACGCTATTTCCTGCTCTACGTTGATTTGCTCTTTCGTCGTGAGCTTCAACTCAGCCCAGCCGGGGTAGGGGTCCCGAGAAGACCATATTGTACAGGCGTTTCCATCTCAACCCGATCCTCCCCATCCCAGACCAAGCTAGCTCGCCCGATCTCGTTTAACATGCAGGGTGCAATTCTTCGGATATCATTAAATATCTCCAAATGCTCCCGGAAGTCAACCAGAGACCTTTTAGTCATCTTCATCCAACCAAAATAGGTTTGCTGCATCCGTGGGTTCCTGCACACGTACTTCTTCGCGGTGTAGTCCGCATCCACACATTTGACCCAGAGCTGATGACCTTCCAGTTTCCATGGAACTGCCGCTGAGATCACCTCTTCATCCACAAGCAAGAAGAGATGGTTGCCTAGCATGGGAGGCCTGAAGGCGTTCTCTGTTGGGAGAGGGCGGAAACGCGAGTCCCTAGAGATGGCGGAGATTGTCCTCATGAACGAGTAATGATGAAATCATAGCTTTTTAACACGCATAACGAGCTGGTCGATAGCTAGCTATCACTTCCTTCCTGGGGCCTTGAGCGGCATCACATGCATGTCGATATCAGAGTCATCGACCCACCACCCATGGACGCCAAATCGTGCGGCGAACGGCAGTCGAATGATGGCATCTGGCTCTTCCATGTTCTGTGTATCCATGATGACGAGCTTTCCGATCATCTCCTCGAAGTCACAGACTAGAAATATCAGGTAGCCGTCTCCCTCCGGCGCCTCGGGCGTGCGCGGGCAGAAGCACGGTTCTTGAGCAATCATGCGATCGCCCATGGCCCATAGCTTGGCCTTGCCAGTCTCCATGTCCAGCATGTAGATTGCATTGAAAGGTGCGTATCCGCCTGTATTGTTAGTTTCAGTCAACGTGATCCAAAAGAAGAATGCAGCCGCAATGATAGCTTACCTCCCCACCTAGGCTTCAGGAACTCCCAGTCGATCACACCCTTGGTCGTGCATCCGAATACGTATCGATTCTTCTGGCCCTGGAACCTCTCGTCGATCTTGTGGAACTCGCAAATCTGATCCAGCACAGGAATGGGCTTTGGAAGGATCAGGTCAGTCGCGTTGGGGTCGATGATGTATTTCGATAGATTCGCAGGAACAGTTCCAAGCTGGGGGATCTCCTCCTCATTGTCCTCGGGAGGCCAGTAGAATGCGTTGCCTTCGGCGTGTGTGAGGACGAGAACGATCTTGCCGTCTTCTTCCCAAGAATTGGCAACATGAGCCGTGAAGTGATTCTTTCCTTTGAACCACTTTCTCCACACGTCAGCTTGCTCTCTCATGCTCATCATTGTTTTGTGACGAGGTTGCTCCTGGGCTGACCTTGATGTCGTTTTCTGAAGCGCCTCGTCGTGGCAGAACGCCAATGTAATTGCATTCCTTAGATGACCATGCCCAATGCTCACCTCCTTTCTTGAGCCTCTCAAGGTTGCCTTTGGCTGGAACGATGGGAAAGAGCACCTGAAAATGTTGAGAAATCGTACATTTGACATGAGTGAATGGTCAGGTGTCAGAGAACCTACATAATTCTCGGTGATAGCCATTTCGTGCTGAAACCCACAGTAAGGTGCCTTAAACCACACCTGTTCTGTCAATCTCCCATGTTGGTCAAGGTTTCCATAGTAATTGTCTTCGGACATTAGGCCTTTTGCTTCGTAGCCGAAGGCAACAAGCTCCCTGGTCAAAGGGTCGTACTTGGGATGCGCGGTGAACGTCTTGCCCTCCCATTGGCCCTCGAAGTCATATTCTCCGAATGTCTCCAGCGTGCGAGGGTCCATTGCATAGGCAAGACTATCCTCCTTGGTGACGAGTATCTTGCCGCGGTAGGGAATGACGCTGACATTGGCGACCGAGCGATTCTTGAATACGGCTTGATCGGTGTAAGGATTACGATATCTCCCTTTAAGTAAAGCCCCAGGTTAGCAGGAGTACTAAGGAGGATTGCGTGCTGCAGCGCTATCATTATTACCTAGTAGTGCCTTTCGCTCCTTTCGACAAGCTTGCAAAACCTCAGTTTGGACATAGCGCTGCTTCAGATCGGCATGCCCGTCTTGTATACGGAAAGCAGAGATCATGCCATCACCATTGATCCACTGACGATTTCCTGTTAGCAGGCGCCTCGGTTATGATTTGGTCACTCGTAGAAAGGTCATACTATCTCATCCTTAAAATATGGTGGATAGGCCGGCTCTGGCACAACCCGGTAAAATGTCCCGGAGATCGACTTTGGTATTATGCCATAGACCTCAAGGGTGTCAATATCGGCTTCTAGACGGCCTGGTCGACTGTAACCAGTGAAATACTCCCCGTGCTCACTGCCAAAGTACGCAGCCGGCATCTTCTCATTAGCAGCGAGGGCGTGGCCCAACAAGGCCAAAGACGAACGCGATGAACCTTCCATTTTGTGGGGTAAACTTTCCGAGTATGTGGTACAGTGAAGCTCTTCCCCATATTTTGCAAGTGCCTTGATATCTGGGTTATCTATTTATACACCCTGCGAGGTTAGTACCTCACTTGGTTTCCACGGGCTGGAGGTGTATTATTGGGTTGATTCCGATGAAGCATGATTAATGCTTGGATAAGTTCCACGGAACGTGAACGAGGCACTGCTCCTCATGTGGACGGAAACTACACAAAGTTCACCTCTGAATGCTGCCTGACACACGTGACTATGGACTTTCCCTTCGACTCTTATCTCTCAGTCTTGGCCCGTAAAAATTCGCGAAGCCTCACCATTTCTCAATATTCCAGGTTATAGGCCCCGCGTCTATGTGTCACCCCTTCCCTTTTTGCCTCTTCTTCTCAGCGATGAACAGCTTTGGCGAATTTATTCATGATCTATTTCGAGATTTTGTTCTTTTTGCGCGACGTGCAACTTCCATGGAACTCGGGCGGGGTGTTTTGGAGAATCGACGCCGTCGCGACGAAAATGGGCTGGCTGGCTACCACATTTGGAGATGCGTGGTCAATGAAACATCCCCGGACCAAACAACCTTGCATGCCCAGGCCACACCTGTGTTCACCTGCCTCCACGAGACAAATGGCCGTAAACTCAAACTCACTCCAAAACCAATGCCAGAGAGTATTTCGTGAGAGCGGAATCGGGAATTAAGATGAGTGCGCGACGCTCCTACCGGAGTTAACAGACAAATATGCAGGCTAGTCATACTGTCACCACATTCAGCCATGCGATCTGCCAATCCATGGTGCTCTGACACACCGCAGATACAATACAATTCAGCACATTGCAAAAGTTTTGATTAATTCTATTCTACAATCTGTTTGATTTTATGTGATCTTGTCCACGCCTATATTCCAAGATACTTCCGGGGGACTACATTGTTGCGCACAACGGGCGTATCAAGGCCTAGATAGAACTGAGCCTAACCCTCAACCCCAAGGCAATTCTTCAGTCTCGGGAACGTCCCTCTCAAGTCGACATGGCGAATAAATAAATATTTACAGCGTGCTAAGAAATATCATAAGCCCGCCCGTCTCTTCTGTCCAACTGAAACCAAACATCACTCGCCTACAGCTCATCATGTCCAACTCCTTCGGACTCCACAGTCTTGGCCGCATCGTTCTCATCGCATTGCTGCCTATGGGCAATCACGGCTATTTCTCCGACCTTGAGATGGATTACATACCCGTCTGGATCGTCCGTGCCGCGGCCGATAGTGATGGGCATGGCATCATCTCCATAGCCATCCTCCGCGAGGCCGTTGAAATCGGCCCCGTCACGGCGGACAACGGTGGTGTGGGTCCTATTCATCCTACAGTCGACCACAGCACCGTTGTAGAACTGCACTGGGGCTTTGAAGTGCGCCAGCTGCGGCGGGAGGGAGGGGTTAAGCACGAGGTTCGCGTCCCTGGTCCGCATGCCCAGGAACCCGGAGGTCATAACCCGAAGCAGCTCTTCGTGGCCCGTCATGAAGGGAAAGCCCGGGTTGGGCCCGACTTTGGTGTCCCTGTCGTCGTTCTTTTGCCCTGAAAACTGGTACCAGGGCGCGCCGATGTAGGGTTGGAAAGACTTGAGCAGGACCGCCCAAGAGGCGCACCCAGACTCAAGCATGTTCCAGGGGCTGTCATACAGCGCAGCATCAGGCTCATCAAAGGGAACAAGGCTCGTGTAGAGATAGTATGTGGAAGCTATGGCTGTGATCTGAAGCCAGCGTGTGTCGTTATCCTCTGATAGAGTGCCGGTGGTGGTATCCCGGAAGTCAGCGAGGAAGTCCTTGTCCATCAAGGCAGCGACATATGCGGTGTGAGCCGACCGAAGGGCGTCCCATCCGGCTTCAGCAGCTTGGTTGACTGCCTTGGTTATGAGGACCTTGGCCTCTGGGAAGTGTTCTGTTGACATGACCCCGACGTATTTGACAAAAGTCGATGCACCATCGTTCAAGTCGGGATCGAGCGTCACGCTGTAAGTCTGGGAGATGGACTTGGTGTCAGGGTCTGCCGAGAGGCCCTTCTGAAACCGCGGCAGGTCGTCACCCCGTATTGTCGAAAAGACGAAGGCGGATACATCCTCCACGCCCTTGGGCTTCAAAGATGTCAGAATGGCTCGCTTCGGTGGGAAAAATCTGGGTTCGGCGTCTGAAGTTCCGTTGGCGCTGTGCCCATCCAAAATATCCGTGACAAGGATCTCAACCTCAGAGTTGCTGCTGACTGACAACTTCACGGCTCCAACATGACGTTCATCCAATGACAGGAACGCCTCGTAGGAGATTTTCAACGCAACATCTTCGGAGCAAGTTGGCGGCGACCACACGTAATCCCAGGTTGCAATCCCAGTGGAGCTGGTACAGAATCAGCACAAATAGCCCAGAACGACTAACGCTGGCAATGGGGACTACGTAGACTCACAAAGAAAAGGTAGTCTTGAAATTGCTAATTTCTGAAGTGGCAGTAGTTCCATTCAAGGTACTATTGCATGCCCCGACGAAGAGGTCAGTGAAATGTGGAATACCAGCAATCACGGTCTTGCCATCCGGCCCGTGGTCCCAGAAGCCATTCACCGTGGCGAATGTCTGCTGCGGGCCGCTGGCTTCCAGGAATGGGCCTAGACTGCCCTGAGCCAGGCCAATGTACCTGTGGGCGGGTTGCGATGTTAGTATGCTAATGTGCTGCACTATTGCGTGTTGCTCAACGGTGGTATAACCTACCCGTTGGACTGCGGAAGCCAGGCCTGGTACGCCCCTGGGTTAGGGCGGCTCGAAGTGAGGGTGTATGTCGCGTCGTCCCATGCCACATGATCGGCAGTGATGTCAAATGGATTAGCATCGACAAAAGTGTGACCCAAAATCGAGGCCGCGGCAAGGAACGCCTGCTTGGCCACCATGGCGCCGTAATGCGTTGTCGCCGGCTGACAGATCGACGGTGAGAGGTAGATAATGAGTCAATCAAGGACCGTATCCGGGCATTTGCTGAACCGGACCCAGTACACTGCCACAAGTGAATGCAGCACACGCCGACTTTGATTCTTGTGCGCGTGTTGGGTCAGGATTTCAGCTCGAGGTCTTTCTAATGCCCCTGTTGGGGTGAATATTGAGAAAGTGCTGGCTGTCCTTTTCCACCTTTAGTGGAAATGTCGTGCCAAGAAACGAGTCAGAGGGCCTAGGGTCACGGCCCGGACCTCCTGTGGGTCATCGGCGGCGGCGTCCCGCAGGGATGATACAGGCGGACAACGCTTGTGACTTCAGATGGCTTCCGCCACCGCGGGCCACCGACATTACCTTTGTGCGCAGGGGACTGTTCACGCAGCTCAATGGAATTTTCTTGGAGGCGGTATAGGGGGGAGGGGTCCTCGTACAAAATGACCCTTCGTAGATCATGGGAAAATTATGAGGCGACACCATCTCAAGAGTGTGGTTGGTCACAGATAATTTGATTGACTAGGCATACGACAGCAGCCAGCTCAGATAGCAAAGTCCCCTCTCGTGCTACCAGGATTTTTCTTCTTTTGCCTTCCAGAAAGAACCAGAGGACATTAATAAATTCAGCACCGTCGATAGAAGGCTATAGGGGTTTGCTTGACCAAAAAGTCTGTCGATGCTTCCGCGGAGTTAATAATTCAGCCAATAATCCATGAGTATTTCAAGCTCCATTTGCAGAGCCCTGCGAAGCTGGAAACGTTGTCGCTTTGAAGATGGTGATATATATGATCTTGAAATGCTTTGGTGGTACAATTCGAAGACCAGCGAGCCCGGCTGATGATGGAAAGACGCGGTATGAGGTCGCCATGATTGGACACTTCTTTGACGTTTCGAGGCCTCTGTCCATATCGCAAAAGCGCCGATCAATGCGCTTCGTGTTGAATACGGAAATCCTTCCATGTTCCTTGTCAGGGCCTCGCACTACAAGCGTTTCAAGAGCCTCTTGCTTATTTCACATACATCTGGCGGTCTAGGAAAGAGCGATGGGATGTCTTCTGATATTGTACCAATGAGCTGGGGCTTGGTGCCGAGTACGAGGAGCGATGCGAACTATCTCGCCAATGCTGTTTGGGAACATTTCTTCAGTCATTGCAAGGTGAATATTCTCTCAAAGTTTTCTCAGATCCTGTTTCACCATTCGCCATTTTAGCACGTGGTAATTAAGTGACTGTGTTGGCCAAGTGAAGGAACTTCTGGACTGAATCGGGCCCGAGATCGTGGTCCAGGGTCACATCTATGCCGCTCGTGACGGGAAAAGGTTCCAGGGACAACCTTGGAAGCAGCCGAGCTCAATTGGCCAATCGACTTTTGGTTGGCGCTAACTCCCACCTGGGCAAAGGTCCGCAAGTGTTAGCAAGGCCAAGGTTTATATCCTGGAGTGTGCCGCGTGCTAGCACCACAGTGAATGGACCCGAGATCGGTGTGGCAGTCAGTGTGGTCCACCGTGGACACAGTGATTGTCAGGAGTCGAGCAGTCAGTCTGGCTAATAGCGCAGCATGAAACCCTGACAAGGTTGTGTCAAAGCTTATAAATACATCAATAACTGGAAGTACTTGTTCCATTCTTCGTTACAGTTTCAGGGTGCAGGTCGATTCTGATTAGGCAAACACTTCGTGATGGTATCTACTAGAAAATTCAAGGCACTCGTTTTCGATCTTGGCGGCGTCCTGTTGAAATGGGACCGCCACAGCATCGATGCCATCTCTCCAGAACAATTTCTGACCATCGCACACTCTACAGCATGGCATCGACTGGACCGAGGCGAAACCACGCTTAAGGAAGCTTGTCAGGTAACCATCCCTCACATTCACAGAACTCCAGCTGCCGGCTAATAACATTCGGTACAGGAATTCGGTAACATACTTGGTGAACATCCTTCATCTGTCGAAACTGCATTGGAACAGGCTCAGATTTCACTCCAGCAAGTGCCCGCAATAGTCCGGACAATCCGGGATTTGAGTGCATCAAGACCTGATATCAAATTCTACATCATGTCCAACATTTCACGGGCAGGTATCCTTCCACCCACCAAAGAACCACAAACTGAGAAATTGGTAGGAGCATCTCGGGATTGTCAAGGGCATCGACCTGCCTTGGTCGATGTTCGACAAGGTCTTCGCCTCAGGCCTTGAGGGCATGCGGAAGCCAGATCTGTGCTTTTTCGATCATGTTATCAAAGAGATCGGGGTTCACCCGAGCGAGATAATCATGGTCGATGACACGCCCGAGAATGTGTGCGGAGCAAGATCTCGGGGAATGCATGCAATCCTCGTGGACAAATCATCTCCAGACGTCAGAAGAACCCTGCTCAATCTGCTTCATGACCCGATTCAACGAGGAGAAGGGTACCTGCAGGACAAGGCCCGGCAGCATCATTGCGTTATCGAAGGCCATGAAGGTCTAACGCTTAAGGACAACTTCTCCCAGCTTATGATCTGGGAACTTACAGGCAACGAGGATATTGTCTACCTTAAATGGCCAGACGGTAGAGGCAGAGGCGTCAATCCGTCCAGCAATGATAAATCGAAACAAGGCGCATCCGGCGACCATAGCGACGACCATGCGAACGATAAACCCAATGAACGTGCCAATGGCTACACAGTCGATCACTCATATGGAAACGACTTTGGGAGAGTAAAGGTCGAGAACGGACTCTGGAACTATTTTATCGAAACCCCAATCCTCACAACTCGTTATTTTCCTCCAGATGCAGACACAACCGTGACAGCCTATCTTTCACTACCTGAGCAGTACCTGGGCACGATGCCGGACGTCCAGCTTGTGCTGGATAAAATGACTGAGAGCCTGGACCCAGACGGGATAATGCGGGTGTATTTTGATCCCGAACGACCTCGAACTGTCCCAGAAGTCTGCTGTAATATCCTCAGGTTGTTCCACAAGTCCGGACTTGGATCCGACCCCCGGACCAAGAAGTCAGAGGACTACGTTGTGGATTGTCTGAACAACAATGCATGCCTCTACGGGACCCGCCATTACACAACACCGGAAAGCTTTTTATATTTTGTGGCGCGTCTGTATGCCGAGACGGCCAGCGATGCGCTTCGAAGAAGACTGAGTGCGATCAAGACACAACTCATGGAGCGACTGGATGTGCCCGCAAATCCATTGGCTCTGGCACTCCGCCTGTTTTCCTGCCAGGTAGTTGGCTTGGATCCAGAGTTATATAAGAAAGATTTAGGAATACTCGTGTCACTGCAGGAGGAAGATGGCGGGTGGCCAGCTGGACACTTTTGCCGTCTTGGGAGGACCGGGACCCGCATCGGCAGTCGGGGTTTGACAACTGCACTCGCAGTGAGGGTACTACAGCATCAAAACGAGCGGCCTAGACACCCTAGGGTTTAATAGTTTTGTGGCGGAATATTTGTTTTGAGTCGGAAGAGAAGGCTACGGTGTATTTTTTATTTTTCTAGATATGAAAGCAACAGCATCAACAACATACTGGTACCTAGGTACCGTGGTCGCCAAACTGTTGTGAAGGCCCAGAGGAGCCCCTCATTAGTCACTCGGTATCCACAGGAAACGCTGGGGCGGAAGCGGCCATGTATGAAAGAAACATGAGCACCGTGCGCCCATGCGTGCTGTCTGCTATCGAACTAAGATCACATACGAAAATAGCAATCAGCATAGCAAAAACAGATTCTACGGAGAGAAATGAGAACGACGCTGCGTAATTGCAGGGACCCCGGAACTGGAGGACAGTTCGAGTGTGACTGGCGCCAGTGCGGGGTTGACCTCGGAACGATGATACTGTCTCACTTGTCGGGCCCTGCGATCAGGTTCAGATTACTGCATTCCTCAGATGCAGTTTTCCCTCTGACGTTTGCAGGTTTTAGCTGCAGATGCACTCGACGGGTGTTGTGGGGTGCGCGTGGTCTTAGGTAACAGATTTCGGCCGTTGAGCATGACCAAGGCACTTTGGCGGAGTGGTCAACGCGATGGCCGTAAGTCTCCACGATTATTCACGGTTCCACAAAACCTCATCCTAACAACAACAAACAGTGCTAAGCCATTTCCTTCGGGAGCCAGAGTTCGAATCTCTGAGGTGTCGATTCCTTTTTTCCTTTCTATTTTTGTAGAAAACGATGATGTGGTTGGAAAGTAAATTGAAATTTGAACACCTAGGAGTTTTTTGCGTCCTTCAACAAGCCTTGTGTAAGATGAAAGGGCACTTCTTAAACCATATCCTTAGATATGGGAATGGAAAATAAATGAATGTGGAGCTCTTTCAGAGTTGAACCTATATAGGAATCTAGGTGATACTAGAAGAAGGGCTGGAGAATGAGTAATTTGATACCTATGATAATTTCCATCCCACAGTTGATAGTATGCTGCAGGCAGAACTTCCTGCCGGCATTATCATCATTGCTTTCCCTCATGCTCTCCTGCCTCTGAATATATCTCCGTGGAGTAAAATGACCTAGATTGATCGGTGAACATAATAGAACCGTTGTGCCATACAGTCGTTCGTCCATTAGCAACCGCAGCAGACACGCAGTTCTGGTGCTTGGAGTTTTCGAACAGCCGTTTCAGAGGTAGGTGAAAGATTAATATTAAAGAGATCGGAGTCACGCCCGTGACAACGAAGGGTACACCCGAGTCCTATAGGATAACCTCTTCTTTAATAACTTCTTATATAACAGCCTCTCATAACACTACCTCCTTTAGGATACCCCTATAGGATAACTGGTTTATTATTAATCCTACTTGAGTTACTCAAGGTACTATATCTTCTCTAGCTCTTATTAGCTGTATCTCCTCCCTAGATTGTTGACCTCATATGGGTGTACCCTCTGTTTTTGTGGTTGCGATTTTCCAATCTTATATCAAAACTCTTCGATATTCAAGCGCATGTTGAATGCTTTTCTAGACACAATCCCATGGCAGAACAGTCTTCACGCCTTTCAAGGTCACCTATAGTCTCGATACCTCAAATCTCAACCACCGATGGTCCCTACCAGCAAAATACCTCCCTCCGGCATCATCGATTCCCTCCTCGACAACCTTAACCTCCCACTTGGTCCCAGTCTCCGTACCCACCTGTGCCCACATCTTCTTGAAGCTGGCAACATCATGCAGATAATGCGTCCGCGCGACCTGGCTCAGTGGACCCTTGACTTCCTCCTCCCTCGCACCCCCCGCGCCCAAGCTCACTCCCCCGGACCGGCCGACCAACATGCTTCCCGTCTGGGGCCGCAGAAGCGCAACTACCCGCTTGCAGGCACGCACCTGATCTGGCAAGCCAAAACAGTGCAGGAACATGCTCGCGTGCACGATGTCCACCCCGCCTTCCCACGCTTTGAGCGGCGAGGCGTCTGACTCATCCAGGAAGTCGGCTGCCACAAAAGTGCTCCTCTCGTTCGGGGAGGCATCACTGCCGTCTGAGAGAGGCAACGCGTCAGCATCGAGGAACAGGTCGTGCCCGCAGGTCATCAGCTTGGCCTGCAGGTCCGTTCCGCGCAGCGAGGTTGCGGGCGCGCCGTCGAAGATGAGCTTGCGGATGTCCTGGGCTAGCCCGCACCCGACCTCGAGATAGTTACTGGACGGATCGGTCTTGAGGCGGTTGAGGATCGCCGGGTAGGTAGGGTGCTTGAACAGGGCGAGCTCTGCGAAGAGGTAGGACCCTACGCAAGGGAGGGGGGCCTGAGATAGTCGTTTGTGAGTGTGCTCTGCTGATTTTGGTGGAGTTTTCTCGTGTTTCTTTTTCGAAAGGGGGGGGGGTTGATTGCTTACGACTCTCCATGCTTCATCGCGTACGGTCTGAACGTGCTTCTCTATGTCAGCGGGCTGGATGTTGGTGTACTTAGTGATGAGTTTGCGGAATTCCGGTTGGAGCTGGGGCGGCTCGTGGAAGTACCACGGGACGGAGGTGTCGAAGAGGGCCTCCATTTTATGGTGTTGAGGGCGCTGCTTTTCTCCGGTCCAAAGCGCACAGAGGAGATTCGTAGTTCTCTTGGATGGGAGGAGTTGTCTCGTCACAGGTGCCAACATAGAGCGAGCTCAGTTTACCTGTCGTTAGACCTGAAATGGACCAGGCACCAGCTGTGACTCCATGGCCGAGAGGATGAGATGTGTTTATATACCTAGGTACGTGCATTACTCACAGCCTGGCTGGCGCTATCATACATCAAGCCAAAAAGACTATCGAGGCTAGTATTTCAGATGCACTCAACATCGCCAGCTATCTCGAACGCGAACTGTGATCATATTCTTGCCCAGACGCGCAGATCGCGCAGCCACGTGCACCGTAGGATCAAGTTCCAAGGTTGTGATCTCACCCGCATATTCAGATGCCTGGTTGTCACACCTCGCCTCTCGCTTTTTTTGTCCGGGAATCCTAACGCCGATGTCCCAAAGTCCCTAGTCACTCATCTCCGGAAAGGTACTTAGGCGTCGTGCACATAATGGGCCACGCCAGGGTATTTATACATGATGCCTTCTTGCCAGGCAGCTTTCTCAAATCTCTATTAAAATGGATGGCGACAGCATGCAGATCACCTGGGCACTCGGCTTTCGCCTCTGCCTTGCTAAAGCGAAACAGGCGACTGATATTGGCGACATTGCCGACCCAAGTTAATCTGTGCGGTCCAATTCTGCCATCGACGGCGATGGTTCATGAGAAGCAGCAAGACGACAGGGTACTAGCTCATGCCTGAATTTCATCACCATCTTCAAAATCTTCTGCTAGCCCGGTCATTCCTCCGTACCAGCCGGCGTATGCGCGTTTACTACTACAACCTGGCCGCAGCATGCAGATTCTCAGCAAGCTTGAGCGCGTTCGACACGCTGACGCCATCGTCATCGTCGGAACCGGCTGCCTGCGGCCCGGCCTGAATACCTACGTGGGCTTCGCAGCTCCACAGGCCATCCTGCCTTGAACCAGTTTGTGCGAGAACAAAGTCGTCCGGGCGCCGAGCACTGTAAAAGCAAATTGGTCTGGTGAAGCAACTCAATGAAAAAATAGCTTATACGAAGAATTATACATACGTGTTGCGAATTGCTAAGTACATTGCAATCCCCGAGATGTGAAGCAGACGAAGCTGGGCCCAGGCACTAGGCGGCGGTGCCAGGTGCATCTTGGCAGCCTGTGCTTATCGATAAAGCTTTCTACTGCCTAACGTCATTTTATCGCCGCCAGCTCACTTTCCCATCTTCCTTTCGACCTCTCTTTCGGCTCTACAACCCGCCACGGTTGGCCACAATCCAAAAAGGTCGACCACCAGAAACCGCCACCATGTCAGACCGCGACTCCCCCGCGCCCGCCGCAGAGGCCAAACCGCCCTCCCCATCCCGGCGCTCAAGGTCACGATCCCCGCCCCGCAAGAGCAAGAAGTCCAGCGGCGGCTTCAAGTGGAAGCAAAAGCCCTCCGCCTCCGGCGCCGACGACTCCCGCCGCGACGACAGGCGCTCCAGGTACGACGATGACCCGCGTGGCTCCTCATCGAGGCCCAGCTACCGCGACGACTACCGCCGCGACAACAGAGACCGCGATGATCGCCGGCCACCGCGCGACAGCAGGGATGCAGACAGGGACAGGAACCGCGACACACGGCGCCGCAGCCGCTCCCCTCGTCGTGATCGCGACCGGGACGATCGGCCACGGGACAGGGACAGGGACAGAGACAGAGGCGACCGGCCGCCGCGGCGCGAGAAGAAGGACAAGGCTGCTGCGCCCGCCGCACCACCACCGGCGGCAACGGACGGCGAAGAGATGATCATCGTGCACGTCAACGACCGGCTGGGGACCAAGGCGGCGATCCCGTGCTTCGGGTCCGACCTGGTGGGGCAGTTCAAGATAATGGTTGCGGGCCGCATCGGGCGCGAGCCGCACGAGATATTGCTCAAGCGGCAGGGAGAGAGGCCGTTCAAGGACCACATCTGCCTTGCTGACTATGGCGTCAGCAATGGTGTGCAGCTGGATCTTGAGGTCGACACGGGCGATTGATTGGGCAATGAAAGCTGTGGTAGGGTGGTGAGGATGGAACACATGGGCATGGCTGGATGCTGGGGGCTTGTGGAAGTGGGCTCTTCCGGTGTGTCGAATGCGCATCGCGTGTTGAATCAACCGGGGAAAGGTGCGGCCAGCATGTGGACATACATATCGCGATTGTACCGGTTCAGTTAGTCCACCTTTTGACACCAGGTCTGCCCTTCCCAGATCTCCCCGGCCAAACTATCCAGCATCTGCAGTCTACACATTCTACATACGGCCTATGCTTCCTGCCCAGGCACAACTCGAGATGGTGCTGAGGGAGCCGTGTCTACCTCCTGCGCATGGTCTATATCTTTGACGGGCGCATCAACTCAAGTGGCCTCGTGCAACCCTACGAACAAATGCAGAACGGAGGACAACACAGTTCTGGGCGCTTTCCGACTTTCCTAAGCCTTCTTTGAGGTTTAGCTGCCGCACAGGAGAAGCAAACTTGTGTATCTAAAGAGCGTAACAATCAATCAGTTGATCAAGTTGGCAAATGGTATAGACCATGAGAACCAGTAAACAATGAACGCCTTTTCCATATCCATCACAATAACACAGAACCCAAATCAAGGACTACCCGTCTTACAACTCACACAAATCCCCCAAAGGGCGTTCCCAGCACCCTCCCAGCATCATCCCACCGGACCCCCTCCTTGCGCAACAGCATCCTCTTCTCATCAAGAGTGATCCCTTCCCCGTCCTTTGGCCACTGGCCCTTAAAGCCACCTAGCCCACCGCCCGTCGCCACGCACCGATGGCACGGGACCTCGGGCGCGAAAGGGTTGCGCCGCATGGCGTTGCCGACTGCGCGAGGGGAGGAGCCCAGATGCGCGGCCATGAGGGCGTACGTCGTCACATGCCCGGGCGGGACCTGGCAAAGCAGCGTGAGGACGCGCTTCTGATAGGGTGTCAGGGTGGGGCTTGCTGCTATGCGGTCTAGTTGGGGCTGCATGTCTGCTGCTGTTGCGGTCGGGTTGGTAGGTTTGGTGCTTGGTGTGGCAGATCGTTTGGCTGTGGTGTTGGCCCGGTATGTCTTTTGGACCTTTGTCGTCTTTTTGGGGACTGCAGGTGGACTGGTGTCTGCGACCTTGCGATTCACGGCGACGGCCATGCTTGTGGAGGGTTTGGCTAGCTGCTGTTGGATGCTGTGGTTGAGGTTCAGTGAGAGCTTACTGCAGCAGGGTGTAAACAAATGATGGCTTGAAAGGAAGAAGGATCAAGAATGCCCAGTCATATGTTCAAATGAAGTAGTTGAGTCGGTGCTCTGTGCAGCGTGATTCACATCGGCGTGTCGTTGGAAGGGCGCGCTCAGGGATGCAGGTTATGACGCGACCGCCTAACTCCAACTGAGACGCGAACGCCAAGTCAGCTGACCCAGGACCCAAACCATCGTAACGTGGACTACCTGAGACTTCCCCTAAGTCACCTTCCACGAACCTTGAAACAATGTTTCCTGGTGAACTTCAAATCGTGAAAGCTGGATATCGGTATGGGAACAAGATTGGCGATTGCATTTCCAAGAAACTCTTGGCCCCAATCGTTATTCTACGAGCTTTGCTCGGGTGCCCCCTACGCGACTACAGTGTCTCCCTCCAACCCTCGATGGCACCACCTTCTACGGGACAACCTCCTACGGGATCATCTCCTATGGACAACTTCCTATAGGACAAACTTCTATGTGATAACTACTTTCAGGATAATGTCCCACGGGATATTCTCTTCTATGAGATACCATCAATCCCATGGAGTAATATACTGCAGAGACACCTCCCACAGAAGGCGATCACATAACTTCAGCCACGGAACTCTGGTATGAAGTGATCGTACTGTGGGAGTCGTGGCAATGGTACTGTTCCGTAATTATCAATACGTGATAGACTGGAAATAGGACCGGTAATGCGCCTCAGTAGTCCAATTGCCACACGAGCATACGACCTTCCAACTGCTGACCATTGCCGCCACAAGACGCATTATACGATCGAGATAGTTCCCACGTTGCCATCAAGTCGCAGTTACAGTTAAGCTGTCCAACTCAGATACGCCATGCGCTGTATCACTCCCGGGGAGTTCAGTGCCGCGGCTTCCATGTCTACCGCACTCTTCCAGCAACCGTGGCCCTTCCTGAGGTGACATCTCATTCATCGCTTGCTTAGTACCGATGTTTCTGTTATCTAATCCTGGTCGCTCCGCGTCTCTGGCGTGGGACACACGTCCTTTCGTGGCCGACTTGTCTGACGATCGCCGAGTATCATCCATTTTATCCATGAAACGCGATATTCGGATCAAGTGCCGTGCAATTAGCCATCCAAATGCCCCAGGAGAAGGAACCCAACGACAGCTCCGGCACAAATGCCTCCTATCTGCCCTCCTGTTAGGCCCCCACCGCCACTGGAAGCATTCGTGACAAGCACAGTTGTTGTAAATACCCGAGAGCTTGTTTCCGACCCTGAAACCTCTGTTGATATGAACGAGGTTATTGTCGGCTTGATCTGATTCGTGAAGGATGTTGATGTTATAGTACTGACAACTGAGCTGGGCTGTTCACCATCAGAGCTCGTGGAAACAAAGGTCGTCGCAGCCGGGACGTAGAAGCTACAGTCTCCAGGCCCGCAGATGCCACCTCCAAGGCAGCAACCTCCTAGGTCGGCAATGAGTCCCTTTTCCAATGGCTAGAAGTGTAGGGAACTGACCTCCGTAGCTTGAAGGACACGCGAACCAGCCATGATCGCAAAGAAGTGACGTGGTTGTTGAAGTGACCATCGAAGAAGGGCAACCCCCGTCAGCCGCACAAACCAGCCCCTGAGGACAGCAACCTCCTCCCACGTCGAGTGGACAAGCATAATAAGAGGTGAGGCCTGCACATATTGGCACTTCCGATGTATCTTGACGGCGAAAGTAACTACCAGTATATTCCTCAGTCTGATGTGAAGCAAGATAGGTGATGGGTCTAGTGGTAAGAGCGGTAACGTGAGCGAATGCTAAAGTTGCTACCCCATGCAATTGAACCACTCGCAAACACATTATGTTCAGTATTCCAAGGTAAAACGGGTAAAGGCTGCAGTTTATTGGTATCCCCAAACAACAAAGGGTGAACAACGTGTTTCTTAGCTTCTGGAAAAACTTTTGCTTCCGTCATATATACCCTGCTCCAGGGCTATTACACATTCTTCCACGTTGTATAGCTTCAGCTGAAGCCAATATTACTGAATACGGCTGGAACAATAAAAGAATGTGGAACATGATCGACGATGAGGGCATTATCATTGCTAGGTGAGGCACCCGGAAAGGCTTGGCTCAACACCCTAGCGCAGCCTGTGAGGCAGCGCCCACTTCTCCCTACCTAGGTGGGTGAGTCACGCGAAACACAATCGAAGACCACCCGATCGTACTGTTGTTTTGTGTGCTAGCAATATTTGAGAGCTCAAATCGAGGGTCTCGAAATTTGGTTAGGCTCGATGTGAAGTTCGCCCCAGTGCTCCTTCACCTCCTCGCCTGTCCAAACTATGGCACTTCTACAACCAAGAATCATATTCACATGCCCGCTTTTGCAGGATTCTCTATCCCTGAACGGCCATAAATCCGGCACCGTAAAGCCTGCTCTGTATCTAAAGTTTCAATAACATCGTGAAAGCTACACAAAGTGCGGCCAGCATGATGTTATGCTCCGCCCCTGCCGCCGCAGAACTCGCCGTAGTCGAGGCGCTGGAGGCCGAGCCGGAAGAAGTCCCAGACGCAGAAGCGCCCGTCTTAGAGGCAATCGAAGATGCAGATGCGGCCGTCTGAGCCGTGCCAGTTGTAGCAGTGCTCACAGCCGATATCTTCTCCAGGCCGGCCGTGATGGTCACCGGCGTCAAACTGGTCGAAGCCCACACCAAGGCTTCAGTTTGGTAAGATCCGGACCCGGCCGACGGGCCTTGCATTGTCCCCTCGCAATCGGCGTTAGTGTGATCACTAATTCTGCACTCGTAGTCAATTGTGCTTTCGAAATGTTAGCCCAAAGTTCGTGCCGGCGGTCAACCTGCACACATGCACAACACCTACTACGCGTCAGGGTTGATGAAGTGGTGAGCAAAAGTCGATGGTCCGTTGACGAACGTCATTTGCAGGTCGTCTGTGAGTCCTGTTCGTGGCAGGTCGTCTGTGCAGTCCTTTCTCCAGGGTCAGATCTGCAAGATCAAGCATTGTCGGAGTCATTCTTACCTGGGTGCAATCCGCGTCACCTACACTTGTGATGGAGTACGTGGTCGCATCAGGTGCAGCAGAAATCACAGATCCGTGGAGAGTAATGTTGCCGAGTTCCAGGGTGTTGAGGAACAATTTCATGACCGTTGTGGTCTGGGCTACTGCGCCCGCCGCCAGGGCCGAGGCCAGGAACGACGACTTTGTCATCATCATTCTCGGGTTCTCTGTCGGATTCGATGTAGAGTGAACTTCAATGAATGTGTGATCACAGATTTCGTGGGAGCAAGGAGACCGGGTGTCAAACGAGTGGCGGACGTTGCTGGGAGGGTGAGAAAAGAAAACGAGCAATGGCACGATACACGCGTTGGTTTTAGAGTCGAGTATTTCTTCCCCTGCCTGCTCAGGCTGATTCCCCGTTCTTGGCATTAATTATCCGCTCGCGCTACCACGATGGAGACGAATTCCGTGAGCAGTACTAATGCATAATGGCTTAGCTCCATTCAGTTTAAAATTAAGCATACCGAAAAAGAGCCGCGTCGAACTATTTCAGGCTACCACCGCGGTTAACTGACTTCTGCCTACAAATGCACGCCTCGACAAGTTCGCGGTCCTTTCTCGAGCTCAGTGCCCTGCCATCGTGTGCCGACCCGTACAATGCAGTACATCGGCGGCCGCCTGCATCTCATATTACCATGCTTGCCCTCAAATCCAGGAAATGAACTTGTGCGCGAAGACATCGTCTTAAGGGCCCCATCGCCCGTGATCACACAAGACCGGTCAAGTCCAGCCACTATTATCCCCATGGCCGACATTGACGGCCTGGGGCCGAGATGTGCTAGAAATCTCTCTCTCGCTGCACGGCTCAATTCGCTCTTTCAATTCGTTGAGATTTTGGGTGAAAGTACTTAGGTCACCCCAGTTGTGAACTGCGCCTAGACTGGGATGGCATGAGGTGAGAGTGCGACCATATTCAAGTGAGCAAGGATTGCTGTAGTCCTATCCGAACAGTCCTGCATGTGACCACACCGCAGCAATCTGGTCTCCGAAAAGTCCACCTAGGAGGGTGGCCTACTGACTGCTTGATCTTCGGCAAGAAGAAACACCGGACATGGAACTCAGGAGGCAGGGTTACAACTCAATTAAAGTCTACCTCAAACGCAGCGTCTTTCCAAGACCTCGACCTGGACCAGACCAATATACTCATCGAACAGTGTTTTTTGGTCTCATTTTGTGCCTCTGGCAGCTTTTTCGATGGGATGCATCTAGGCCATAAGCATCGTTGTGAAGAAACCCTTTTCGCGATTCTCAGATGGGGAAACTCTAACAGTTGAGGGAATCCAGATCGATCTCCTCCTTGCGTCGCCTCACCAACAGCTTCCCACTAGGCTCGGGAATCAAAGACATGCCAATAGCAAGGATGCTGGGATCATGTCCTTCGGGAAGCTTCCAGTCGTACTTCAGTAGGAGATGGCAAAGCGCGATCTTGATCTCGTTGGCAGCGAAGAACCTCCCGGGGCAGGCATGCTGTCCATGCCCAAACCCAAGGTGGTGCTCACTTGTGCTAACCAGGTGTGCTATCTTGTCCTTTCCAGGGTTATCTCTCATGCGCAGGAACCGGTAGCCGTCGAACTTTTCGGGCTCGCTGTAGTACTCGGAGTCTTGCATGTGGCTGCTCGAGACAAGTACTCTTGTGCCCTTCGGCACAACGTAGCCGTTGGACAGCTTGATGTCCTTGAGCGCCATTCGCCTCCAGGTAGCTGGGTGAAGAAATGTTAACAATCAGAGCTCCACTCAATTCGTTAGCGCTGCAGGCTCTGAAGCTGAAGCTTACCCAAGAGCACAGGCTTGATGCGCTGTGCCTCCTTGATGACACTGTCCATCAACTTGAGATCATACATCGCCTGCTTGGTGAGACCATGGGATCCGAGGACTCGGATTACCTCCTCGCGGAGCGGCACAAACAACTCCGGGTGACGAGCGATCGAGAACATGGTCATCTGTAGCAGATCGCTCGTAGTGTGAATGGCGACAATCGAGAGCGAAATCTGCGCGACAGCAGGGTCGTAGCCGGTGGTATATTCCTGCTCAAACCATTCAAGAGAATCATTGTAGACCGGTGGACTCTCGCCGCGTGCCAGTGCCTCGGCCTTCTTCGCCTTACGCTCTTCAATCAACGGTTTGATGGCTTGACGGGCGGCATTCAGCTTTTCGCGGACCTCTTTTGCCTCCGGCAGGAACCAGTGGACCAGAGGACGAAGGAATCGCGGCCAAGCTCTCAACTTGTCGCCGTTACCGAACGATGCGGTGGTGTACTCAGACGATGCCTTGATCCATTCCTTGTTGCTGCACATCTCTTCACCCATGAACACCCGCGAGGAGAGGCGGGAGATGAGTCCCAAGATATCGCGTGATGGAATTATCTCGTGCCATTCTGTTTCGAAATTGACCTAGAATGTCAGTACACAAATTGGATGCCACTGGGAGTCGCACAGTTCCACGTACCTGTCGAGTCAGTCAAGTCCTGCTGAAGTGCTACAGTTGCTTCGTGAGAAAGGGGCATCGTGACCTTGGCTAATGTTTCTCGCAATCAGTGTCCATCATATTGAGGAAAATTTCAGGTCATTATTGGGTTGGTGACTTACTGAGAGCTTTGGTCAGGTGCTTCATTACGACCGTTGTTATCTTCTCATCAGACTTAAAAGGCTCCCAACCAGGCACGTAACCATGAGAGTCCTGCGAAATTGTTAGCAGTCTGCCGAGGAGGCACACCCCAGATGCCCAGCAGAACCTCGTGAACCTGTCAAAGATTACTTACGTCTTGTGCAATCTTCATAAAGTCCAGGTCAGGATGGCTCTTGAGCTCATTCACGAAGTCCGGGGGCAGGACCAGTGCCTCACCCCAATCAGTGTAAACTTTGTAAGGCTTGTGGGGGTACATGGACCTGCCCTTGGTCATGACCTCTCTGCTTTCCGTCATGAAGCGGTTTGCGGAACTCAGATGGGAGAGCTCTGTTGATTTCTTGGGATTGATGACCGGCGCCGAAAGCTTGCTTTGCTTGTTCATGCCATATAGAAAGATGATGAACAGCAAAAGGGGCGCGACGTATGACACATTATTCTCAAAATGAGTTGCCATGGACAAAGGCCCAATATCTTCCTCCACATGGAGCCGGGAAGGCATGGTGGGCAAATAATTCAATATGGATCACGAAGAGAGAAGAATGATGATTTTGCAAATGAATAGATGGGAGTTGTTGTGGTCAAGCAGAAAGAAGTGGCCAAGTACCAGAGGCGTAGGAGCACATATATATACTTATTCTGTCGACGTTGCATGGATTTGCAAAATGCACAGATATTCAAGCGAGCCTGGCAAACATGCGTGTTGCCTCAATGAACATGGACAGCCTTTGCGGTGAGTCGTGTACGTACTAACGCATCAACCATCCCACAATTGACCATTGCATGGCGTTGAGGCTTGTGAGTGGATCACCATGCACCGGGACCGTCTCGGCGCCGTGTCGCAATCGTACCGGTGTTGCGGAGTTTCCAGCACCGGAATCAAAATACACCCCGCGACCCGTTACGGTACATCCGCGGCGCTACAACCTTGAAGCCCAGTTACGTAGTTTATAATACTACCGTATTCTCTTACAGGGTATTCCGCAGGAGTCATGGGTGTCAATATCCACCGGCCCGCATCAACCCGTCATTCGCCTTCGGTTCTGAGCGACATGTGCCAAGCATGCAACAGATGAAATCCACATCGGCACTGGAGATGTTGACCCTAATCTTAGATTGGAAAGGAACTTGTCTCATTAGCGCCTGGGAGTTCGATGACCAAAGATACGTAACTAATGTGAGTCTTGGTTGCACGCGACATTACCATACAGGTCAGACTGTCTTCCCCAGGCTGCAGTGGCCTCGCGGGGCTTTCCATATACCTACTTACTTACTTAAGTAGGGACGAATAGCTCTTAAAATTTCAACAGTACTCTTGAGCAAGGGGCATTGAAAAATTCTAGATCGAGGTTAATGCGGCAGTGGTTGATTAGACTGAGAAGTCCAGTCATCTAGGTCAAGGTGCTCTGGTACCATCTCGGGCTTCGACATCATCTCGGGCTTTGAAATAATGGATACTCTTGTTGGCTCCAGCTCCAAGTATTGGTCGTTTTGCCGCAGCGTTTTCTGTGGCAAATGCACGAGTATTTAACTTCCGGCAACACTGGATAGAATCGCCGGCGTGGGCGACCATTCTGGGCTTTTAGGGCTGTTGATGGGCCAGCGCCCTCTGTTTATCTCCGTTTCTTTATGTCGCTGCTTCGTCCAACTCGTACTGTCGTGAGGTGCGATAATTCTGTATTCCAGCCCATGCAAGCAATTTTGGATATCATTATCTGCTTAATTTTCATCTTTTTTTGGGGGGGGGGGGGGCGAGAGCGGCCAAAGTGGAATCCCTGCTCCCTCGGGACTGCCTCTTCGCGCGTTCGAGCCGCGGAACAAATCGATTGCGACAGCTCTCAATCTTCCATCTAGAGAAAGGACTCGGTCTCGGGACGTGAGGACAAGGCCTTGCATATGGATCCTATCTGAAGGTCAAGACCTTGGGGGTCAGTGATTCGAATGATCATTTCAACGGGACCTCCACGGGATCTGGTGTGATCTTGAAAGTACTTACAGCTGCTGAAGGTTCTCAGCGCACGTTTCTAGACCTGTCCGGGGCCTAGGATTTGTATCAGGAGTCCTGAAGGGCCTGCAGCATGGTCTGGACCAATCCACTGACCTAAGGTCGGCAGAGGCTTGCTTCCTTGATCTCTCCTATCAATCCGTTGGCCCACAACAGTCAATAAATGACTCGTCAAGCGTCAATCTACTATCTATCCGTGGATATGTTTGAATTGGGAAGTGCATACCAACCAACGCCTCGTGTTCTAATGGGTAGAAGAACAAAGACATTGCCTCTGGGGAGTCCTCGGGACGCGCCCAGTGAGCCAGCAGGAATCGGAATGAAGACTCACCGAACTGGACCCCCCTGGCGCTTGACACAGCCTAGCAAAACTTGCACGCTGTCGAACTGCCAAGTCCCTTGGGGGATCCAAGATGCACCGCAGTCGAGCGAGTTGGCGCCACACAGACTTCGAATCCTGCCGTGGATGCATGCACGACCCGGAAGGAGTACCTAATCATTGCCCGACGCTGTGATACGAATAATACGTGATTCCGTAGGAAGCTCATTGCTGGTTGGGCAGACGCGTAAGCACTTGTGTCTTGGCCATCATTGCTTCCGAATAGGTGCAAGTGTGTTGCTCAAATTGATGATCCTTGCTCCGCAGCCTGACGGCCCGAACAATCGAAGCATGCTGAACTGGTATTCATGGAGGCCATCTGCGTCACCTTTCCATGGCGCAGTTCACGGGTTCGTTCCTACTTGCAAAAATCCAACAAGCAGAAGTGTTGTCAATTTCACATATTAACATGGCACTCATTTTTTGAATTTCCCATGTGTTCCTTCTTCTTTTCTGACACCACGTCGTCCTTGTTGAGTCCTACTTATTGTCATCGTCAACATCCCATCAATTCCATATTCGGGCACCGAATTGCGAACAAGACTATCGGAATTCATTAATTCTGACGCGCTGTATTTCAGTCCGTCCCAACGGAATTTACCCCAGCGCTCCTCCTTTCGTGTCCCTTGCAGTAGAGGACCGCCTTGCTAAGCAGGCAGAGCAACATGTCTTCCGGTGGACAGGTCGGTCAGTATCCCTTATCATCACCTCATATGTAACCAGACTGATATTCGGGATGTATCCGCTCCCATATTTGAGCAGTCTACGGTAGCCTGTTCATCTATGCCCCCAACAGGATTGCCCCCATCATCTTTGCAATCTTGTATGGTCTCTCGGCCGTGGGCCACTTCTACCAATGTTTGTGAGTTGAGTCTTGATCATTGGGCTTCCTACAAATCACGTTGGGTAATATGACTGTTGACTGAAATTCTCTACCAGTCGATATAAATGCTTCAAGATGATCGGGCTGCATCCCATTTGTGCTGCCCTGTTCTCCCTTGGCTATGCCCTTCGCGAGGTCGGCGCGTACAACTACTCGTGGCAGACCGATGTTGAGGGCGAGATCAACAATACGAATCTAATCATCTACATCCTGAGCCAGGTCTTTGTCTACATCGCTCCGTAAGTCCGATTCCATGATCAGTTAGTGGTTAGTCTCAATCACCGTATTGACTATACCACCCAAAGTCCCCTACTTGAGCTAGCGAACTACCACGTACTTGGCCGCGTGCTCCTCTACATACCTTATATGGCTCCTATCTCTCCTGGCCGAGTTCTGTCAACCTTTGGTCTTCTCATGGCCATCATCGAGACCGTCAATGCCCTGGGCGTCTCCTTTGCCTCGAATCCCACCGGTGGGAACCAAGGAGCCGGAAGCGCAATGATCATCGCCGCACTAGGCATGCAGCTAGTGGTTATACTGGTCTTCGTTCTGCTCGCCGGCATCTTCCACCGCCGCATCGCCCGCGCAAAATTAGAGACCAAACCTGTTCGCGTCGTCCTCACGACCCTCTACTGCAGCATGGCCCTGATCCTCGTCCGAAGCATCTACCGCCTCGTTGAGCACCTGGGTAACACGGAGATCGACCTCAGCGACATCGAGGCCCTCGAAACCCTGAGCCCAATCATGCGGTATGAGTGGTACTTCTACGTCTTCGAGGCCACTATGATGCTCCTCAACTCGGTGCTGTGGAATGTGTTCAATCCGGGCCGTTTCTTGCCGCGCGACCCACAAACCTACCTCGCTCGTGACGGTGTAACCGAGCTCGTCGATAATAAGAAGGATGATCGCTCCACTATGGCCAAGATAGGCGCTGTCGTCTCCTTCGGCTGCCTTTTCAGACATCGCGAGAACCGGCATTTCGAGCAGCTGCGCGATCATGAGTTGTCCAAGCGTGGGACTTACGGTGGCGTCAGGTCAAGTCACCGCTGAACTCGGAATTCATCTTCGCCAACTGCGGTTCAGAGTGTCGAAAGAAGTAGAAGAGCACCCAGTAGACCTAGTGGAACTCTAAGGTATACCCTCAAACAACAGCTACCTCGATAGGGCAGCAGCTTTGACAGATAGCAGGAATTGTGACCGTATGAGCGGAAGCCAGCAATGACGGATCGGACAGGTGTCCTCGCGTATATACCTAGGTAGATTATCCTAATATCCCACAAGCCACAGCACATCCATAGTATCTCTACTCAACTACCATATATAGAATTTTCAGGCAACTTCGAGCTTTAACAAACGACTATTCATACCTAGGTGATTGTCTGGGTGCCCAGGTGAATCCGAAATCGACAGCTAGGGAAGCCCCGACCAGTTGACTTGGATGAGCCCTTTTGCTAAATGCCTAGGTATTGACAGGAAAGAAAATCAGACATTGACCATTCCCCAAGTATAAGGCCTCCAAGGCTGCAAAGATTTGTAATTTGGACCTTTTCAATAGCCAGGCTTTGACCTGCAGCATTCACTAAATACCGAGAATTCTCAGGGCAAAAAACGGAGGAGGGGGGGGGGATGCACGGGTACAATTACGTTGCCCCAGTACATATGCAGACTTCAGGACGTTCAGGTTCACCTTGGGCTCGCCACCCAAAACATCCAAGACAATGTACCCGCATTGACTATGCATGGGTTGCTACATGCTCTTCGGTATCAAAAACGCCAATCGTGGCTTCAGTCCTGATAGTTCCGCCATGACTTTCCTCGTCGCCTGCGAGGGTTGGGTGCCGACCCAAGCACTTCGATCTCGTCCTGGGTCTTCTTGTCGGCACCGCCGCCGACCAGGTCGAGGACGGTCGCTTTCCGTCCGGGCGAGTACGGTACTGGTTCTTTCCAGACTGGCACCTCTGGCTGGTTCTCTGCATCTAACCCCACCCGTGCCTGCATGGCAGAGACGGGTTCAAGTATGAAATCCCGCAACTTCAAGTGATGTAAGATAGCCCCATATTTGGTATATGGGTCAGGGGGCAATGGTTCCAGTGTCAAAATGAGCCGGCGGGATGCATTCCACGCCGTATCCTCCCAAGCCTTCATCGCGGCAGTCCCGATCGTCGCTTTCGTGGAAGACCACGAGCTTCTCCACGTGAGCTCACAGGTATGAGACAGTAGCCCTGTACATGCTGTCTCGTACCTCAAGATAGCCGCGCGTCCCTTCTCGCAGTTCCACAGCTCCATGATCTGTAGTTTCGGCAACTTCCTGATTGCTATGGCAGCTTGCCATGAAATCTTCCTGACCTTCACCTCGTCAGGTTTGAGATGTTTGGAAGTGACGGCAAGTGACAGCAGGTTCGGAAAAGCACCAGCCGGAAACTTGAAGCAATCCATTGCATCACTTATAAACGAAACTGAAAGGTGTTTGAGATTGACAGCTCGGCCCGCAAGCCCATCGAGGACTCGAATTTTTGAACACTCGAGGCCCGACATCAACGTTGCATGAACCCAATCTGTGACTCCTGGGCTGGGAGATTTCACACTGCGTTCTTCGAACAGCGATACGGCTTCCAAAGAGGATGGCAAGCTGTCTCCAAGCACCGCGTCTTTCGGTTTGCCTTTATGTGCACCGAGACTCGACTTGGTAGGTCCGAAGTCAGTTTCATACACGTGTTGATACCACGGATCCGGCAGACGCCATCGTTCATATTTGATGTCGCAGCTAGAAGCATATAGTCAGCAAGTGCAGAAATATTCTGAGGAATCGGGTGCAAGATAAATAGCAACTCCGGCTTGGGGGAGGGGGGGGGGTACTTGCATACTAGTAAAGGCCTCACGGAGCAGTTTGCTAAACGCGTGCGGCGATAGTTCACGGTAAAACTGTCGACGAACAAGAAAGGCAGAGATCTTCTTTACCTCGGGGAATTCATTCTGACGCCGGACAAGACGGAAGTCGAACTCGAGAGGTTTTATGACCCTTTCCACAGCACTTTGAGATTGGAACGGTGTTCCTAATATTTTCAAGCTGTATTGGCCAGCAAAGTAGCCATGAGCAAGATCATCCAGTGGGCTCTCTTGGCTGGTGAAGCCTTGGTCGTACCGCATGATATAATCCTTCTGTGCACTGATAGGGCCCAGGTTCGGATAATCGGGCTGTAAGCCGGCATCACCCCGAAAGCAATGCCGTGCATCACTCGGAGATTGAGCGCTGAGCTCAAGAGTCAAGTCCTGCATGGAGTTGGGATTCCACTTTTCCCAACGCGAAAGAATACTCAATAAGGTATAGATAGCCTTTGTGAAGATTTGGTTGTTCCTAGATCTTTTAGCAATTATTCGTAGCAAGTCCAACCGGATCAATCAACATACTTGAGGGATTCTTTCCAGTCTTCCTGTTGCTTGCATTTCTTGCAATCATAAGTTATAAGGTTGTTGACGTGCAGCCAAATATGTCGTATCGGTGGCATGCGAGACGGGGATGAGGACTCTTTCGCAGAGGTCCACAGTTTCTGCCATCTCCTGTTTCCATTGTTCTTGATATACGCTCGACGTCTGACGATCTTTCCGAACTCTTTCAGAGCCGAAGGACATAAGAAGAGTTTGGCGAAGTTGAGCTTCTCGAAGAACTCCTGCCACTGCAGGCTGACGGCAGCATAATTTGCGCGGCATTGTCTGTCTTCCAACAGATAACGGTTGTAATCTCCGGCCAATTCCTTCAGTACCAGGTCCTGCACAATGAGAGGTAGCTTTCTCCATTGTAATCGGGCGTCTTTGCTGGGGAATTCCACCCTTTTCCCACTTCTGGTCTGCACCATGATGACTGGACCGATTCAGAAGCAGGTTCGCCGTTCATGCGTGTTAGACGGCACCATGAGAAAAAGAGATTTAGGGGGCAGGTCCCGGGGGCTTAAAAGGGCGGCATGTATGACTCTACGCCCATAACGCTGCTGCCATGACGAAAACTAATGTTGGCACTGTCGAGGAGTAAAGAGCCGCCGGTTGGGAACCGCGACATGCGGGTAGACGCGGGCACCGGACCGTCACTGCAAGAAAGGATTCACTGCCCGCTGGCTCGCTTTAGTGGCAGCCAGAGCCGGACTGGCCAGCTTTGATGTCCGACCAGTGGTACATGCTTTCCTCAAAACTTAAAAGGGAATGAAAGTACTTTCACCATCCCGTGCACTGGTAATTCGTATCGAGCTTGCCTAATAAAAACAGAATTCCCACTAGTCTACCTACATATCTAGCAGACCATTAGTTCCGCAGCCATGGAAAATGGGTAACAAGCTTCTAGTTGCAAGATTGGAAGCCTGCTAACAAGGAGCACCTGCGCATTGAAACAGAGCAGTAAATCAAATGGCCGCACTATGTCACAAAGAAAGCTATTGTGTTAAAGGGCGTTGCTTGGTGGGGCCTTTGGCCGTTCAGGGTTAGGTGCCGCCCAGAAATTGTCGCCGATGACAGCATCGGCGAGTCTTGCTGACCCTCCATTAAATTCCACCCGTCCCGCCTGTCAATCCCATTACCGGGCACAGCATCCGCACCACAACCACGCTCCTTCTCGACCACGACACACTCTTGCCCCCACCCGCAGGGCCCCGGCAAGAAACAATGTCTAGTCGACAGTTGAAGAAGCTACAGAAGCAAAAGGAGCTTCTCAAGCTGCAGGAGCTCGCAGGCAACGACGACGAATCGTCAGAGGAGGAGGTCGCACCACCCAAACCTCGCACCAGCGCCTTTGCCGGGCTCGCAGCACTAGGAGGCGACGACGATGACACCGACGAGAAGTCAGACCAGGAACAGGGTGCGAAGGAGCAGGATGTAGTCGAGGAAGAGGACGAGGGACCTGCAAAGCCGGCGCCAGCAAAGAAGAATAAGAAGCCCAAGAAAAAGAAGAAGGCAAAGAAGGCTGAGACTGCGCTACCAGATGAGAAGACAGGTAAACAGAAAGGCGGACTTGACGAGATCGACCTGGCCCTCAAGGAGCTGAGCCTGAAGCCACAACCTCGAAATGCATCAGACCAGGAGACGCACGAGAACTATGATGTCAACCTAGCGCGCCTACTAAGCATCAGCTTCGACCACCTCAAGGTCATCAATGAGCTCAGGGCGATGTTCGGACAGGAGACCATCGACTCGGTGCGCAGCCAAGAGGAGACGCAGGCCCGGGACGACCGGCGGAGGAACCAACGGCGGGGCCACATCGACGTCAACATGGAAATGTACCTGAAGGGCAAGCCTGGCGAGAAGATTCCAGACGTTGTGCTGAGGAAGAACCCCTTCATGCAGGGCAAGGACTTCTGGCCGCGCGCGTCTGCCGGCGGCCTGAAGATGGAGGCTGTCACGGACGAGAGGGTGGAGCCGACCGAGTACAGGTTCACGCACGACCGGAGCTACGGGTTGCTGGAAATGCAGTTCTACAGCCTGGTGGACATGATGGACCCGATGCGGATTGTGCACTTCGTGCATGACAACCCATACCACGTCAACTCGCTTGTGACAACGAACAAAGTGGCGATCAGGGATTCCAACGCGGCCCTCGCGGCGGACCTTTTGGAGCGGGCTTTGTTCACCTTCGGGCGGGTCACGCTGTCGTCGTTCAGGAAAAAGTTGGAGAGAGGCGTGGCGCGACTCGACTTCAAACGGCCGGAGAACAGGCAGTTCTGGCTTGCGGGGTACCATTATATCAAGAGCCTTATGCAGAAGGGTACCTACAACACCGCACTGGAGTGGACGAAACTCTTCCTCAGTCTCTCGCCAAATGACGAATATGGCATACTTAACTTCACCCACGTCCTCGCGATCTATGCGTACGAATCGGAATGGTTCATCGAGCTCTGCAACTCTTCCTACTTCAACAGCGAGGAGTACGACCTGCCGATGAAGGAGTACTACAGGCAGAGCGTCGTGCTGGCGAAGCTACTGATAAATGACCGCGAGGGCGCGCTGAAGGATCTCATCCACGGCATGGAGACACTACCATGGCTCTACTCGTCGCTGTGCAGCGCGGTTAACATCGACACTCCCAAGGCGGTCTGGGGCGTGCAGCCACGCAACGACGACGATGCCTTGTATACGGAATTGTACATACACATGGCCAAGGATCTCTGGAAGAAGGAGAGCGGCGCGATACCTCTGCTCAAGGAGGCGGGTGGGCTGGCGAGGAAGCCTGACCTAAAGTCACTGCCGCTGGCGCGCGAAGTGCCGCTGAGCATCGGGCGCTTCATCTACCTGGATAACACCCCGGAGCTGATGGGCCTGGTCCCCACCGACATGCTGCACGCGTCGCCAAACTTCGACTACGACCCACTGCCGCCACCGAGGGAGGAAAACGTCTTCTCCAACGAGTGGCAGGAGTACCCGTGGAGCAGGTCAGAGCACCCGGAGCGGTACACTCAGGCGGGCGGGATAGAAAACCTGCTGCGGGAGGCGCAGAGGGCGCTTCAGCAGCAACGGGCAGCGCAGGGACTGCCGGAGAACGCGGAAGACCTCGCGGCCGGGTTGGATGGCGACGCCGCCGAGGCCCTCGGGTCCGAGGAGCAAGGGCTGCTGGGCAGGATAGCCAACATGCTCCTGCCGGTGTGGATGGCGCGGGGCGGGCAAGGTGCAGTGGACGACGAGGCGATCGACGACATGGTCAGGGAGCTGGCGGGCGGGGGCGGGAACCCGTGGGCGGACGGGTCGGAGGAGGATGATGAGGATGATACCATGCCTGACCTGATCCCTGGGGCCTTCCCTGAGGACTCACCCGAGCTCCGCCCCAGCCGCGGCCGAGAGGGCGAGGACGACGGGGACGATGATGACCTGCCACCTTTGGAGCCGGCGGGGCGGGGCCACGGCTGAGCGTGTGGGGCTAATCAAGTTAAAGGATAGAAGATTCCACGAAATCTAAAGGACCATGAGTGGAATAATCCATGTGGGATACACGTAACTCATCCAGGCCGAAGGATTGCATGCCTACGGAGTACATGCGCAACACCGTGCATGCGTGGAGATCGGGCTGCTGCCACTGCGACCGCATGTGGCAGTTCTGGGCAGACAGGCCTCGAACCCAAGACAAGACTCGGAAGCCGGCAGGGCTAGTAAGGATTCGTCATGCAAGGCACAAACGAGGGCTGTGGGACGGGGGACAAGACAGAAACAAAAGATCCTGTATTACGTGATGAGCTCTATTGTACAATTGTACCTACTCGGCGCGCTCAGAACAGATGCACCCAGCCGGATATATAGGATAAAATACCCAGAACAGATTTCACACGGTCACGGTCCCATATTATGTCTGTGAATACTTGCTCATCAAGCGAGATTGCCTCCCGCACACAAGTGTCTCCAGAAACACCCACCAGAGAGCGAGGTTGAAGCGACTTGCAGACAAAGTGACTGACAAAGCGAGTGACCCCGGCATAGTTTCGAGACTGAGCATGTTTTACCCGCCCATGATCCCCCTGGCCGTTGGGCGCGATGGCCCCGGCCGCGTGGGCGGGGGTGGTGGTCGACCAGCCAGCCCAGTTTTGCTCACCGTCCTGGCGATGGCGTAATCTGTGCGGCCAGCAGGTGTGATCGTTTAGGAGAGCCGGTGACTGGTCGGTTTTGGGAGTGACAATGACAGCTCTCAGGCCCTTTTCTGGTGGTTGACAGGTGTACAATAATACACTGCACAGTGACATTTCTAATCAACCACCCTTTCCTGCCCGGGCCCCCTGGCGAAAGTGTCTCAGCTTGGACGGTGTCGAGGCCACGTAGATAGAGAGATATATAATCAAAGGACATCCCATT